>ML790637.1:34517-88198 GCA_009831015.1 Picea engelmannii | reverse complement strand
TTCTTTTGCTTCCAAAAAGCTGTGGGATTTTCAGAGCATACTTGATCTATGAATTCTTGTTTCAACAAAAGAATTTTTTGTTGAATTTGACTTTGGTTTAACTGCTCTTTTATCCTTATCCCAGATTGTTGTCCTTTTAATTCTTCAATATTGAGAATTTTATTTTTTATGGTTTTTACCATATTAGATATCGTTGGGACAGATACAAAAGGAAGTTTTATAGTAACTTTCTTATTTTCAGGCGCAGAGAGAATGCTAATAAAATAACCAGGTCTATTATTGGCTAGCATAGTAGATCCATGGGGTTCAACTGCTGCAAAGAATGGTGTCCCCAAAATACAAGCTATAGGAATGTCTACTAGCAAGAATTTTAGATGCAGGCAATACTGTTTGAAGCAGAGAGTAGCTTCAGGAATTTCAAAAGAGATTTCTGTTGGGATATTTCCAAGTCCAACAGCACTTGCTTGTGTCTTTTGCCAGAAATTTACGGGAATAATATCTTTATTCAAAAGATTGAGGTTCGATCCTGTATCTAACAATGTTTTCAGATGAAAAGGCATTCCTTGAATTTTTAAATCCACAAGGACATGAAACTTTTGATGTAATATTGGAAATACTTGCTCTTCTTTTTGTTCTGTCTTTTCCTCCTGTTCCTTGATAAACCTTTTAAGTTTACCTATTTCTTTTCCCAGATCTAAGATAGAGAGAGTTTGGACAGGACAACATATTGGCTTGATTGAATATGGTTCCAAGGCCATTTCAGAGCAATTACTTGGCTTCAAAAGTCTTCTTTTAGTCCTCCATTCATAAAAAGGAAATAAACATATCCTTTTCATCCATATGGGTTTTCCATTCTTTTGATAAGCTCAGTTTTTCTTCATCTAAGCTATTTGAAGCAAAGTCTTTTGCACATGGATGAGTAAATAGATCCCAATTTAACATTGCTTTCATCCATTCTGAATTTACTTTCTGTTTTTTACAACCAACCATCAAAGAGAGAAATTTCTCGATTTTAGGTATAGATGGCTTTTTAAGGTCAGGTGGTATAGTTACTTGACATCTTCTATTAGTTTCTGTATAAGAGTTTGTTCTTATAACAAGAACATGTGGTTCATGAGGAAAAGGGAAGTCAGAACATTGTGGGTGAGGACAGGTTTCTTTTGCGGTAGAGTTTGTCGATGGAAGGTTAGTGTGGGGATTATGATGGCTATATGATGGCTATGTTCAAATTGTTATTGGTCTTCTTCTTTGAATGCAGAGAGAGTGGATAGAGTGACTAATTTCCCACAATCTAGGCATTGTACTGCAAAAGGAACATGGCCAATAGAATTTGCTAAAGAGTGGAGTGAAGGATGTAAACAGAAGGATGAGGTGGATGACGAAGAAAAAACTGAAGAGTTGTTCCGAGATAGAGATTTTTGTGGAAAGGAAATGACTGCGGAGGATGCAGATTCTTTTATTTGGGCAGATGTGATTGCCCTTGGGATTGGAGCTTTTGGTGTATCAATAACCCAGTCTGTGGGGAAAAAAAAAATTTCCCACCGAATTGTCTGATGCTCCATTTTTTGATTTAATGGGTCAGTTAGCACCAAAGTACTGGATTGAGAAGTTCGGCTAGGGGTATGTAAGACTGGAGGAAATAAAGTATTGGTATGTCTAAAGAATCCCCTAGTTTGTATAGATATATTTGTTCTAGTTTGACACATATCAAATCCAGTAGTTCTAATTTGGAGTTTCAGAATATCTCCAAGGTTATCATCAAAAGTATCTACAAAAAAGTTGGGAAAACATTAAAAATAAACAAGACCATTAGAAAGAAGGGCTACAATCCCACCTATCAATGAATTAGTGAATTTGTTGTGTGTCATATCCCTGACTGTACATAGAGCATAGGCATCAATGCCTTTATGAACCAGGGGACTAATTCCAACTCTGATACATCCAAAATGTAGATAATTTGTTCCATGTTTTTTGGCTTCATTTTGGACTTGTTTGACATTTATCAGGGAAATAGTCTGACTGGCATCACTATTTTGTTGTCTTCGGCTTACTAATTCCTTCACAATTACCCTAAAAACAGTCTTGAGATGAAACATATTTAGGTCTTTATAGACTTGGCTGGGGGATATAGCGGGTAATTTCTAAGAAGCTTGAGGTTGAGTTTCTACTTCTTCAATGCTGGCATAATTTAGACTGTGGGATCTATTATTTGCAAACATAGATTCTAGACAGCTAATAGAGTCTCTTCCAGATGTACTTTGATCCTCAACATTTTGTAATTCACAGAAAGAAACTGAAGAATCCATATGTTATAGGAGAGATAACTATAACTGCACAGAAAAACAGGGCATTTAATATTAGTCCTCTGCTCCGGAGAGAGAGAATGTCAGATAGGCTCCTGGCCGATTGCTCAGGCAGAAACTAGATACTCTGTCAGGAAGTCGCAGAAGTGGAAACCTTGTCTTTCAAAGGCCTAAGACTTCTGATACAGCTTCAGAGAGTCGCAAGAGTGAAAACCTTGTCCTTCAAAGGCTCAAGACTCTTGATACGGCTCTAGATTATTTCTTTATTAACAACAAAACTTAATAGAGCGAGAGCGAGAGATCTGTTATCATACCCGGCGTGAAAATCGCTTCATGGCTCTGATACCATTTGTGACTCAGAGGCTTCCTCCGACGGAGAATGAAGCTTGAAGATGAATCTGTCTTGTGTGTCTGTCTTTCTTCTGCTACTTGACCTTCTATGTCTTGCTAATCTCTGCAGTACCAATCCAGTTATCCTGGCGAACCCCAAGTTGAACCTTATATGATCCTAAAGAAAACTCCTAGCGAACCTTCGAACAACCCAACACCATAAACTGCCCTTGGCGGCCACCTTCCTAGCGGGACTTACACAAGTGCTCGAGGACCTAAGAGAACCTTGGCATAGATTTCCTCCATAGATTTATCTTTCACTTGAGAGAACCTCGGCTACCATAATCTTTCAAGGCACACAGATTGCGATAGTAAGCAAATAGAAACGAGACTATTTAACAGATGCACAATAGGAGACAACATTCAGATTTCATAAACGCTTGCGGAAGTCTTTATATTAAACACAGAGAGTTGAAGCCTCATTCGCGTCGGGTATGATAACAGATCTCTCACTCTATTAAGTTTGTTGTTAATAAAGAAAGAATCTAGAGCCGTATCAAGAGTCTCGGGCCTTTGAAAGACAAGGTTTCCACTCTTGCAACTCTCTGAAGCCGTATCAGAAGTCTCGGGCCTTTGAAAGACAAGGTTTCCACTTCTGCGACTTCCTGACAGAGTAACTAGTTTTTGCCTGAGCAATCGGCCAAGAGCCTATCTGACATTCTCTCTCTCTGGAGCAGAGGACTAAGATTAAATGCCCTTCTTTTCTGTGCATTTATAGTTATCTCTCCTATAACATATGGATTCTTCAGTTTTTCTTCGTTCTGTAAATAATACCATTGATAGTACTGTTTCAACTTCAAAGTCTCAACACTGCTTAATGATTCATTATATGCCAACAATAGAGACTCTAGATCCCAGACTACAAGACATTTACAAAGGCATGAGGCCTCCTAGAACACCTAAGTATGGGTTAGGTTATATTGAGCAATGTGATCAGGTTATTCCTGATTGTAGGTTTTCAAACCCTCTACCTAACACTATGCAAAGACCCTCAATAGATGAAATTCATAAATTTCATTCAATAATGAAAGGGTGTCCCAAGGGATCCATAGAAGAAGTTTGGATCAAAAAGATGTTAAATTGGGATTTGTTTACAAATCCAGAAACAAAGGATTTCAACATAGCCACATCAGACAAAGAAAAAGATGAATTATCACAAAAATGGAAAATTTATATCTCTGACAAAGAAATATGGATTTATTTCTATGAATGGAAGAAATTAAATCAAAAGGCTAAAGTCCAAATGATGGAAGGAGGATCTGAAGCACCTCCTAAACACAAGTGGAAAAGTCTGGAAGGACAGATAGTTGAATCAAGTTTGACTTTTCCTCCATTCAAAGGCATTTTCCTTGAAGACAATAACAGACAAGTCAGAGCAGTACCTCTACTGCTTTCTGATGAAGCCACCCAACTAACGGGTGTTGACAGAAAAGTCCAATCACTAGCAGAACAATTAAATTGGACAAACACATCCTTGAGAGGCATGGCTACACATACATTTGTAACAAATGACTATGCCAGACGTGGACAAATCAGAGACTTGCAAGTCTCTACAAACACTGTAGTCCAGTCTGTAAATGAAATACAGGATAAATTTACAAATTTCAAAGAAAAAATGGACATTGCTCTAATAGAAATATCTTCAAAATCTAGAGAGTCCAAAAGAAATCATGAAGAATTAATGGAAGGATTAGGAGAAGCTTTCTCCAATATGGGAAAATCACTGCTAGAAATTAAACAGAAGGATAACATCCCTGATAAACCCATTCCTGATCCTTATATCCTTCCAAATCATCCAATATCCATCTTGTCTCCTGTATATAAGCCTTCTGAGACCAAAACGGATAAAAAAATTCCTCATCATTTTCCCTCTGAAAACGATACACCATAATCATCAAAGGAAAATCTTTTCCTTGTATCCATCAACAACCTACTTATGAGAATCTCCCTCACCATGTACATAGACCTCCAACACCAGACCTCTTGGGAAGAGGAAAATTACCTGAAACCCAAACATTTGCAGAAAACCGGTTCCCAGAATGGAACATTGATAGTTTGTCAGTTGGACAGATCAGAGAAATGATTGATAGAATGTATGTTTCATACAAAGTCATGTGTATGAAAGGCAAAACAGAAGTTGAAGAATGCAAATCCATAATTCAATGTTTTACTGGAACACTGAGCAAATGGTGGGAAGTCATTTCATCTCCAATAATGATTGCTAAGATGGAAGCAAAAATCCTAAGAGATGAACAAGGTGATGTGGTATATCACATTGATGGGACTCCTCACAACAACATGATAGGAGCCCTTACCACAACAATCCTTGGACATTGGTGTGGAACTGAAGAAGAATTAGCAGACAAGCATGAGCTAATCCTTATGAACATGAAATGTAGAAAGATGTCAGAATATGAAGAATTTCATAAGGATTGGACACAAAGAATCTTCGAGGTAAAAGATAGTGAAAACCTTTTATGGAAACAAGTTTACTTGGTTTCCATACCCAGTAAATTTATAGAGTATCTAAAAATGCAGGAAGTTTTTAAGCTTCCATATGAGATGTATACATGGGGAGAAATTTATTCTCTCATTACTAAAGCTCTGGTAGGGTTGTGTGTAAATATGAAAGTTCATAACTCTGTAAATAAGTTATCCCACTTACCAGACATAAAATCTATATGTGAGAAGTATGGTCTATATATTTCAGACCCTATAAAAAGAAAAAGAAAAAAACAAAAAGATTTCAAAGAAAAGAAAAGATACAGATACAAACCCAAGACACACTATTATGAGCATGAAGATATCAAAATGAAAACTCATGCCCATCAGGCCAGGCAACAAGTCCAGTGTTGGATCTGTGGCAAAACTGGACACATTGCACATAATTTTCCAGAAAATAAAGCATCAAGGATGTCAAAAGGAAAACATTCTGAACAAAAAGCTAAAGAAGCTCAAGCTAACAAACAATTAGCTCTGAGAACACATTGCAACAGATGCGGGTCAAACAATCATGAAACAAACCAATGCCCGCACAACCCCTTTCCAAAAAGAGAAGAAGTGCATCTGTTGCAACAAGGTTGTTGTTCATAATCCACTAGTACCTCTGAGTTTGAATATAGCTCAGAAGAAGAAGTTTTGATGAATCAAAATTGCAGATGTAAAAATCCTAACTTCTGTTCTTGTGAAGACAGTTCTAATATCTCTAAGTCTGAATCTGAGCCAGAAATCAATGCCAGAGAAAAGATAAAAATCTGCATGTTCAGCAATGTGGGCGACCAAGAAGCACAAATGCTAGCACAAATCAAAGCCCTACCCGAAGGAGATATGAAGGATTCTCTTCTTTAAACATTTTTAAAATCAATCAGAACAGAACAAAGGTCAAGGTATGCTAAATCTTCAAAAAGAGAACCTTTGTTTTTAGAAGCTTCCTTTAATAGAAATACAAAAACCTTTATCAAATACAATAAGGAATAAAAGTTACAGCATACATCAGTAACTGATCTAACCAGAGAAATGATGCTTTTAAGAAAAGAAGTTATTGATTTGAAAGAAAAATTGAGAAAATTGGAAGAAGAGTCTGAAGACAGCTACAAAGTAGATTCTTGGGCAAGACAAGAAATCGGAGATATCAGGATTTAGTTAGATCCCAGACCATTCCTCTGGAAGATGCACCTACTAAAGAAAGGCCTAAATCTGCAGCCCAACTCCAAGGGCTAAGCGCAATGAAAATCTTGCCTATTAGATTTCAGAAATATCAAGTAAAGATAAACTTAGAAATAAATTCTGAAATCTTTTGTTTAAATGCATTACTGGATACATGATCAGATATGAACTTAGTTCATAAAGATTTAATTCCCCACAAATACTGGCTTCCTAGTAGTTATTATGCTATAGGATTGGGGAATATTTCCACAAATATGGATTTTGAAATTTCTAGAGGAATCTTATTATTTGATGAGTATGCTTTAGGAATGAAATTTCTATTGTTAGATCTACCAGTTGATTGTATTCTAGGAACTCCTTTTTATCAGTAGTAGAACCACATGGATCTTCTCAAACCTCTAGCGGGGATCCTGGATACTTTATCACTTTACCAAGTATCAATGGCCATCCACCAATAAAGAAGACTTTGGCTTTTATCTCAGAATCATAGGCCCAAATTGCATATTGTTCAAAAAGCATGGTGATAATTAATACTTGGGATGATTATAGAAATATTCCAGTCATAGAATATATGGATGATCATACAACATGTGATAGGACAAATGCACCAAGCATCCACTATTGCAGCTAGACAGAAGTTGGTTGAAATAGGAGATTTAACCAGAATCAGATCTGCAAACAGAAACTGGTTTTGTCAACAAACACAGAGATGGAACCAAACCCCAGCATGGAAATTTTTCTAAATTAATAGAATGAGAGATATGCAGTCATGGCCACAACAAGATCCTCATCAACAATTGTTTCAGATAAATTATTTTCAGTATAAAGCAATGTGGGATCATATTTGTTTATGGACTGACATATACCGATATTATTACTGTATGATTAAATTTTCTGATCAGTTCTCCTCTTTCCCTGAACCAAACTGGATTCAAGATTGGTGGAAAATTTTTGGTTTAAATCCCAGCGCTATTCATCCAGATGTCATTGACACTGCCAGGATGTTTTTATTCCCTCACAGAAATTTTCCAAACACTGTGTATAATTTAGATAAAATTTCTGAAAATGAGTATAAAATGCTTTTTATCAGAGAAAAGCATCCATGGGTCATCAGGACGCGATATGTCCTACAGCGAGATGAATATCATGATAAAGATCCCGAAATGTATCATGAAATATACACACAACATTGGGACCCAGACCGCTTTCGGCATTTCCATGACTAGCCAGTAGAGTAATGATTCATAATTACTTTCAAGTCTTACTGGTGTAAGTCAGTTTTCGGGGGTTGACGTAACCAACTTCCACAGTGTATTTCAAATCTTATTGGCCAACAGTGGTGCCAATCGATTTCCGTGGGTTGACGTAACAAACCTCCACTATGTAACAAATCATAAAAGGTATCTTGGAAACTTGGAGCACTTCTCCAACTTTTGGCGTGGTTTGACCCGCATTTCCAAGATTCCTCTGTATGTGTCTTATAGAGTGTGACATCTAACAGGGAATCTTGCATGACTACCCCGCTAGATCTAAAAGTACGATTTACTTTTCTTAGTGGAGAATAAAGTTATGATTTGGTCAGAAGAATCTTGCACAATTTCTACCACCAAATCTCTAAAAGTAGATTGAGTGGAAGACATGTAGGGTCCAAAGTCTTGTCGAATCTCATCGGTGAAATGATTCTCTTCTCCATAAATTTGTATATAAGGAGATGAGGAGTTCATTCTCGAGGAGGCGTTTTTCGGAGTCAGTTAGCTTGTAAGTTGTCCGAGTCTTTCTAAAGCTCCCTTTTGTCTGAGCTTTTGAGTCATTCTGTGTGTATGCAAGTTTGCATAAGTCCGTAAGTGTGAGAGCGAGTAAGAGCATTCTTCTCTGAGCATCCTACTCATATTCTATACCCTGGCTTTAGAGCTTCGGCTCTCTGTGTTTAATATAAAGACTTCTGCAAGCGTTTATGAAATCTGAATGTTGTCTCCTATTGTGCATCTATTAAATACTCTCATTTCTATTTGCCTGCTATTGCAATCTGTGTGCCTTGAAAGATTATGGTAGCCGAGGTTCTCTCAAGTGAAAGATAAATCTCTAGAAGAAAGTTGTGCCGATGTTCTCTTAGGTCATGGAGCACTTGTGTAAGTCCCGCTAGGCAGGTGGCCGCTAAGGGCAGTTTATGGTGTTGGTCTGTTCGAAGGTTCGCTAGGAGTTTTCTTTAGGAGCATATAAGGTTCAACTTGGGGTTCGCTAGGATAACTGGATTGGTACTGCAGAGAGTAGCAAGACGTAGAAGGTCAAGTAGCAGAATAAAGACAGACGCACGAGACATATTCATCTTCAAGCTTCATTCTCCGTCAGAGGAAGCCTCTGAGTCACAAATGGTATGATAACAGATCTCTCGCTCTATTAAGTTTTGTTGTTAATAAAGAAAGAATCTAGAGCCGTATCAAGAGTCTTAGGCCTTTGAAAGACAAGGTTTCCACTCTTGCGACTCTCTGAAGCCGTATCAGAAGTCTCAAGCCTTTGAAAGACAAGGTTTCCACTTCTGCGACTTCCTGACAGAGTAATTAGTTTCTGCCTGAGCAGTCATCCAGGAGCCTATTTGACATTCTCTCTTTCCGGAGCAGAGGACTAAGATTAAACGCCTTGCTTTTCTGTGCAGTTATAGTTATCTCTCCTATAACATATGGATTCTTCAATTTGTCTTCATTCTGTAAATAATACTGTTGATAGTATTGTTTCAACTTCAGAGTCTCAACACTGCTTAATGATTCATTATATGCCAACAATAGAGACTCTAGATCCCACACTACAAGACATTTACAAAGGCATGAGGCCTCCTGGAACACCTAAGTATGGGTTAGGTTATATTGAGCAATGTGATCAGGTTATTCCTGATTGTAGGTTTTCAAACCCTCTACCTAACACTATTCCTAGGTTTTCAAACCACTACTCAATAAACTCCAAGTTCTTACTATGGTATATCTCCATGAATGCTTCAACCTCTTTCTCCCATTCCTAGATTTTTAGTGTGTGCTTTGTCGTGTCAATTGTGTGAGTGTTCCTAGTGCAATTTTCGTTTTTAATGGGCCTCTCAAACTCATATTTTCACCTTTTTCAGAAAATGATCGATTATACTCCTATCCTTGCCTCTCTAAGCTCAGACAAGACACAACACTTGTTCTTGCAATGTCAATGGTCCATTGTTTCCATCCTTCTTCCTAATTGACTAACATAACTAATTACCAACATAATTCCCAACTCTATCCATCGCTCATGCTTGGATAAGGGGTTGAGGTCTAGAGCAAGGGAACGTAAGTTAGGCCATATCCAATTTCCAACCCAAATAGACCCACATGCATCACTCAACTCCACCATTATACAACTCTTAATCACATGCAAAGGAGGATTGACGGTGAAGTGAGGAGGTTGGCGCTAGTGTATTAACTTTCTATCACATTGGTGTCACATGATAAGATGTTTTCATATGAAGTGTGCTCAATGTAGAATGCTTGCACGTCATGTGGGAGATATGATGGTATTCCCCCATTTAAATTGCCCCAACATGATTACATTTTTGGCCATTAGTCGACGCTAAATTGGGTGCCATTAGCGCTAGATTTAGCACCCCAACATGATTACATTTTGGGCCAATAATTTGCGCTAAATCTGGCTCTAATGGCACCCAATCTAGCGCTGACTATTCAAACAAAACAAAAAAATAAAAAAGTGCCCTCGCGCAATGAAAAACAAGGTATTCACCAATGTACATTCGCCAATATTGTAAAGCATTCGATAATGTAAAGAATTTGACATTCACCATTGGAACTTCTGCATGGATTTATTGGAACTTGGAAAATCGTGGGAGCTTGGAACTCACAATCTAAAATTGAGGGAGCTTGAAAATTAAGGGAGCTTGATTTTTTAGATGTTTAATGACAAAATCAGCATACACAAATTCTGTCATACACTTAGCAACCTAGAGATAATTTTATTAAACTAACTCTGAAATCTATTAAACCCACATTCACAAAATACCATAAGCAGAAATACACATTGCTAAGTACTTTTGCAGCGAAAAAAATAACAATGAACAATAGTGACACATCCATGTAAAACTCAGAAATTTAGGAAACCAGCCAGGGAAAACCCCAATGTGGTGAAACCCAAAGAGAGAGATATATTATATTATCTTCAGGAAAGTACATATCAACAACAAGATTGTTTTAGGATTAATCCGTAAGTGCGGACACAAACCGATCTCCCTAGATCCACCTAGATCTAGAACAAAATAGGACAAAATAATACTCTTTCCCTAGATTTAGACTATTGAATGAACTAGGAGGCAAGAATCATGAACATACCTTATGATTGCTTCCTTGGGTCTTTGTTGTTCCAGCTTCACTCCAATGCTCTTGTGCCATTCAGACCACAACAGTACAAACCAATCGAAGTGAAGACAATTCAATATATTCAACAGTTAATCTATACATATGATCAAGGAGTTATGTAATAAAGTGACATTAGCTTTATGGGAAAGGGACATATTACTATATTAAATTGATAGAAAGTAAGGATTACAACCTGAGCCTTGATGTTGCAAACCTCCTTTCAATGGCTCCTAGCTCTGACACACACACTTGCTCATGCATGAAGAAGATCAACCACTTTTGATAACCTTGCTAGAGTTCTTAGCTGTTGTAGCATCAGTCCTTCATACAATCTCCCACTAATTCTCCAATAAATCTCTTGCTAGTTTGCTTCTAACCTTTTCCATGAGAATCCCCTCAGTATATAAGAGAGAATAGATTAGTTACTTGGATAGGAATGATCCCAAAATATCAGGAAAGCTAGTACTTAGATAACCATTCGAATGCCATCTCATCTTTCTAGAAGATTCCCTTCTAGAAGGTTCGAGAAATTCATCTTTTTCCCTTCTTTAGAAAGAGTTCGCACCCTAACTGTTAGACACAGTGAAAACTTCTCGCACCCTGGCTTAAGGCAACCTGCGAGAATCATGCATTCTCGCAGGCAAATGTATTGGTATCCTGGGAAACTTCCTCAAAACTGTGATTTCTGGAAAGAGATAAAGGTAACTTTTTCTCTGGAGGAAGTTCTAATGAAGATATTGAATACACCACAATCAATACATCATCATGATGACCAAAATCATGGATAACAGAATGCCCCCCAAAGTCTGAGATTGGAACCAGTGACATTCGATATACTTTGTAAGCTGCATGTGTGTGTCAAGAACCAAGAGCACATCTAATCAGAAACCTGCAAACATCCAAGCATCTGCAGAATATCATATATACCAATTCTGAGGTAGGCATTCCCATACTCAAATCATAAACTGATGACTTCATAAATAAAGGTCATGGTCACTAATCATACACTGTGGATCCATGTCGTCACAATATAGCATAGCCACCTGAATACACTGTGGATCTATGCGAGAATTTTCAAATCAAGACGACATAGCCACGAAACATACACAGTGGATCTATGTGTCACAAATTATACATACTCCATCGCAACCTGGATCACAAAAATGATACCCAAGGTCTTCAATCTCGTCGCCCAAAGTACGAATCTAACCATGTGATTACATGTGTCGAAGTCGAACATGGCAAAAACCACTTGATTACCGGTCATTGATGTAACCGTTAACAAGTGCAAGGGAAATCACCATTGATATCAATGACTCCCAAGGTACTACAATACAATCCATCGACTGTGAATAAATGATTTGATGTCGAACATTCGACGGAATCTTTCAATCAGGGGTCAATGAGGTAAACCCACTGTCGAAAGTGAGGAAACTTGCCATTGAGGCATGAAAGCTCCAAGGTACTGAATAATTTCTAAGTCTTGATTCCGGATAATGAGTTGAAGTCGACGGAACAAAACTCGTCATAGGAGGGCCTTGATGTATCCCCCATCAATGACAAGAAATGAGTAACTGAGTTTGAAGGTGAAACAGAGTATGTGGCCATTGAAATTTGGACACAGGGAAGGCCGACACAGAGTGAATGGATAACTGCAGATGGCCGACTCAATATAGGGTTCAAATGGACTTCTCTTGAACATATGAACGACACGACCAATGATTTGGCAGCACTGACTCAAAGACGACACGTAGAATGACCTTGTAATCAATCGAAAGAGAGACAAATGGATTTCCCAAACTGGCTTCAAATGATGAATAGGGGGTGTCATGTTCAAGAGCGACACTTACTGCCAATCAATATGAATATGAAACATATCCCTTTCCCAAATTTTCCCCCACCATTTCTGGCAAGTACCTCTTTATTTTTATGCAAGCTTGAAGAGGATCACATATGCTTGTTGATATAAGCTCATCCTTCGGACGAGTCCCTTGGAGTTTTTTTAACGAACCCTAAGAAGGAGTGGTTCGGTCCCATCACGGGTCTGTCAATGTTTGTTTAACGAGTCCAGAGATAGTAAAATCGAAGGTTTTTCAAGATTATAGAGTTTGGAAAAACACTTAAAAGAGAACTCTCTCAGTTCCTTTTTCGTAAAATAGTCTGGATGAGACCGAAAAAGAGAGAAACTATCGCTCACCAGATGCATACTTCAAATACTTTATCGAGCATGAAAATAGCAAGGTTGCTCGGCGATCTTTTCATGTTTAGAGAGTCTAAAAAGAGCTTAAAGAAAACTCCAGGGGGGTTCCTTTTTAGTATAACCTTGTTGAGCCCGAAAAAGTGATAAAACTATGCTCGATCACGTTCTTATGTTTTTCATGAGCGCAAGAATGGACAAAAAGACGCTCAAGGTTTTATGTAAAAACCACAAAAAACAATCAAAATCACACCATAACGGAGAAAAATATGTCCATATCCATTTTGTAAACATCAACGTTTCACACCTGCAAGTCATTACACTCATTTTTATATTAGTAATTAGGTTTAAACAATAGATAAACATGAAAACCCAAAAATGACATAGTAAAAAGTAAATTAAATGAGTAAATACACATTGTTACCATATCATTTCAGATTTTCACTATTGAGTTCCAAAAACCCCCATTTTACCTTCCGACTTCGGCGTTGATTTTCGGGAGCTACAAGAGATCATTTGACGAGCCCTCTGCAGCATTACGGTAAGCTCTTCATTCTTGATCTTTTCATGTTTTAAAATTTTGATTTCATTGGTTAGTTTTTGCATTTTCAAATGATTTTTGAACACTACATGCACACAGGAATTCTCGCAGGCTGCCCATACGGGGCCTGCGAGAATGATATGTTCTCACAGGCAAGATTTAAGCCAGCTGCGAGGTGTTCGCACTATGTATAATAAGGCACTTGTGAGCAACGCAGAACTCAATTTTTTTTTAAATGTTTAGCCAATGGAAGAGATCTAAATCATGAACAAAATCATTAATCCACCCTTTATGTTCCTTGTGTAGGTATTTGAACAACAATCATGGTGGTTGAGTGGCGGGAACGAGAACATGAGGAGGATAATGCAAATGCCAAGAATCATCCTCCCACCATAGCTGCATTGAGAGATTGTGGTCTCTTAAAATACTTCTGTATCCTGGGCATGAGAGCCCAAGTCTGATTACTGGAGTATTTAGTCTGTATGTGGGATCCAGACCAACAATTTTTTAACGTAGGAGCTCACACATTAGCCATTGACATAGAGGACATATACTTCTTGACCGGATTATCCAGGTGTGGGTCTCATGTCAATCTGACCGGCAACAGAGGTGGCGGGTTAAAAATGAGTGAATATTGCAATCAATACTGTGTACCCAAGGCCGAAAGGAAGAAAGGGAAAGTGGTGGTCTGGGGAGTAATAGACCTGACTCTCCGCACTATTCTCTTCACGATTTCTCATATGGCTGGGAGTGCCACTCCCCATATGGCATTACAGAGCTATTTCCAGTACACCATCGAGTGTACTAAGCCCCGAGTATTTAACTGGGCTGATGCAATGTTGCGCAGTATCAAAAGACAAATGACCAAGTGTAGGCAGGGTGAACTGGAACAATTTGGATATGGATCTTTGTTAGTGTCTTTCTTCCTCGAGAGAGTCCCCGTATTCAGACTACAGGTTGAGTGGGACTTTCCGAGTCCTAGGGATCCGATGATATTGCGATGGTGCCGACTCATGGCCCAACACATGGCAGGACCAATCGTCAAATATGGCGATATTTTCTTTGACTGGTTGCAAAACTAGATGTTGATGGTCGATGACTATGCCTATGTCGGGTTGGATTTCCGAGGAGATCCAGATCTAGCACTGCTTGAGGACGCTCAGTGGGGAGACCTTGGTAATAAGTACACAATTTTTCTCTTTTTAAATGTTTTTGAATTTTAATCATATTTAAATGTTTTTGTTTTATGTATTTATTCGAAGACTAACACTAAATTTTTGTTGATAACACAGATGTTGGACCACATAGACCTCCTGGCACCTCTCCTATCCAGCGACGAGGAGAGGTAGCAGTAGCAGTACCACAGTATGTTGAAGATTATCAGGTTGTGGAGAAGAATTTAGAGGGTCTGACAGCAGACATTCCAGATATGACTCTGGAAGAGATTCCACGACATGATCAACGTCACACTGTAGGAGTTTTAGCAGCTATGGGTTGACTGCTCCGTAGGGTTGCTAGGGCAGTTGTGTGTTATCGTGAATGTCATCCATGACGTTACATTGTAGAAGCTATAAGCTTCCATTTTTTATATTTCGGTCTTCGGACAAACTTTTTGTAAAAAACAAAATCTTTTGATCGTTATATATATAGATGACATCTACCGGTTTACTTTATATTGTGTGGATTTCAATGTGCTTGATTTATAAATGATTTAAATGTCTGTCCAATACATAATTAGCCAATGCGTCTGTTAATGTATTAAGACATCTGGGAATATGTTGATATTCAATGTGATCAAAATATCGTTCCAAGAGGCGAATTCGCAAATACACTCGTAATAAAGTAGGACTTCGAATAGAGTAGACATTACTTAGATGTAGTACCACCAACTGCGAGTCGAGTCGCACAACCAAATGACGAATTCCGAGGGAGATAGCATCAACCAATAATTCAATAATTGCACTATACTTTGCAATGTTATTGGTTGCACGGCCAAGACATACACCTTGTAAAGATATAAGTTCGTCCGTTGGGGCATAAATCGCCCATGTAGCGGAAGCTAAGTTCCGAGTACTACGGCTACCACCATCAGCGAAGCCAATATAAGGTAGCGGAGACTCCGACATCTGGCAATCAAACACAACGTCACGTAAGGGCAGATACCAGATAACGTCAAAAGCAAACTAAAGTAACACACACAAAGTATGATACATAAAATACAAGTACTTGTGCACAAATAACTTATGCATAGTACTTCTTCAAGTACAACCCATTCTTGGGTTCACTCAAAGGTATACCATCATAATCAACCAGCTCATACGCTCCTTTTTCCAAAACTATGCGAACAATGTAAGGACCACGCCACATTGGTTTGAATTTCCCAGCTCCTAAGACATCTTTATCCTGTTCATACAGAAGAACAAGATCACCTTCAGAGAAAACGCGAGGCTTGACATGCTTGTCATACTATGCCTTGATGCATTTCTTCTAGGCTTCTATTACTAGAGTAGCGTCATGCTGAGTCTCATCTAATCGCATCAGATACAATAGACGTTCTTCTTCAGCAGAGGTATTGGGTAAGAGTTTGACCGCTAGCTTCAGAGAAGGTATTTCACATTCTATCGGAAGAATGGCTTCCACGCCATAGACTAATCGAAAGGGTGTAAACCCCGTAGTGGATTTAAAAGATGTCTGATATGCCCACAATGCCGAAAACAACATCATGTGCCAGCTGGTTTTATGAATTCCTATCATCCGTCGAAGCATAGTTATAAGGACTTTGTTGATTTCTTCGACCTGGCCATTAGCTTGTGGATAATAGGGTGTTGAGTTAGCATGACGAAGACCCAAATTTTTCGTGAGTTCAGACATCATAAAATTCCTAAAATGACTACCGTGATCAGTAACGATAGCTTGGGAAACACCAAAATGAGCTATAACATGGTTAAAAAGAAACAACGCTGCAGTCTTTCCAGTATTATCGAATGTTGGCATTGCCTCGACCCATTTTGTAAAGTAATCGACAACTACAATGATGTAACCATGCCCCCCGGCTGAGTGAGGGTGACATGTCATGAAATCAATGCCCCATTTAGAAAAAGGACCAACTGAGACCACAGGATGAAGGGGAGCAGGATGCGATCGAATTTTTGATTGTAGGTCTAGCAGGCATGGCACTTTTGAACAGCAGTAATGCAGTCATTGAACAATGAAGGCCAAAAATATCCTGCGCGTAAGATCTTCTGGGCAGTAGCATACCCAGAAATATGACCACCACATGCTCCAGAATGGCAGTCATTCAGAGCTTTCTCGGCTTCGTCAAAAGTCAAACAACGTCGAAAAACAGAGTCAATTCCTCGATGGTAAAGAGTATCTCCAAGGATAATGTACTTACGAGCTTGATAACGGACACGACGTTGTTCAGTACTAGACAAAGCATGCCGAAAAGTCTGGGTTTGGAGATATATAATTATATCTCCATACCAAATATCGTCAGTGCTAATAAGTAAAAACGATTCATCAGGTAATGAACTGACTGCTACATTTTCCGTGGCAGGGTGAGGAAAATCACATATTAACTCGGCAAAAACTAAGGATTTCTTAGACGTGGCTCGATCAAATTCCAAGTCAAACTCCTGGAGTATGACAATCCATTTGGAGTACTTTCCCCCTAGAAATTGACGTGTCAAAATATGTTGCATAGGGTTACAATGTGAAATCACTGTAGTTTTCCTTGAGAGAATATAATGGCAAAAACGTTGAACAGCTTGAACAGCAGCCAAAGCCAGTTTTCCAACATGTTGATACTTGATTTTAGTTGATGTGAGACTTCGACTCAAGTAATAAACAACATGTTCGTCGTGTGCATCATCCTCTTGAACGAGAACCATGCCGATGGTATACTCCAAGGCAGCAAGATAAAGAAAGTAATCACGACTATAATCAGGAGGGGAGAGAAGTGGAGCTTTCGTGAGGGACAACTTCAAAGCCTCAAAAGCATTATTGGCAACAATATCCCAGACAAACTCTGAACCTTTCTTTAGTAGACGTGTAAAACCATGAGTAATCTCGACGTAATTAGGGATGAAACGACGAAGAAAGTTTGCTTTCCCCTACAAACTTTGTAACTGGCGTAGAGAAGAAGGAGGAGGGAGATTAAGAATCGCCTCAACCTTAAGAGGATCTACTCGGATCCCTTGACGTGAAACAATGAAACCTAGAAGACGGTCGGATTCTACGCAAAAGACACATTTATGAGGATTTAAACAAATTCGATAGAACTGACAACGAATGAAAATTGCTCGGAGATGAGTGGGGTGATCGACTCGGCGTAAAGAATGAGCTGGTAAATCATCCAAATAAGGTTGAACGATATGCTTTATATCGTGAAATGCATAAGACATAGCACGTTGAAACGTTGCGCCCGAATTCTTAAGACCGAAGGGAAGTTTCCTATAGGCGAAAGTACCCCAAGGAAAAATAAAAGTAGTTTTATGTTGGTCCTCAGGAGCGATGTTAATTTGATTATAGCCGGAGAAACCATCCATGAGAGAAAAGATTTCACTGCCGGCACAGTCATCGACAATCTGGTCGACGAAAGGGGTTGGAAAGTTTTCCTTTGGACAGGCTTTGTTAATATCCCTATAATCAACACATACATGAATACTACCACCTTTCTTATCGATCGATACAGGGCTGGAAACCCATTCTGTTAGAGCCACGGGATAAATAAAACTGGCTTTAAGAAGTTTTTCAACTTCGAGTTTGATAGTTGCCGCTTTACATGGATGTACGGGGCGAAGGTGCTGCCGGACTGGTTTAGCTCTGGGGTATGTCTTTATCTCATGTACAACAATAGCAGGGTCGATACCTGGCATCTCTTCATAGCTCCATGCGAATACGTCACAAAATTCTTTGAACAAAGCAGTATAGGTGACAATTTCATCTGGAGAACACGAAGCTCCAATGTGAACATTTTCAACTATCCCAGGTTTAACTGATATATCAATGGGAATCGTGGGAGAAATATTACTGAGGTTCCCTTCGGCAAACACATCATGTGTAGATCCAGGAACGGTCGATATGACAACAACGGTCGACGGAGTCGAAATCCGTTGGTAGTTCTCGAGAGTGTGTCGTTCCAGAAACAGTATAGAACAATGATGCCCATCGTCCCAAGGGGTGTCCTCCATGATGGACATGATCATCTCGTCAGTGGGAAAGATGACATGGAAAGGATCGGGAGACAACTCATCAAGAGAGGGTGTGGAAAGGGTTGTCGATTGAATGGCTTGATAAGCAGACTCAACCGAACTTAGCGGCATGACGTCGCCGAAACGAGTATGATCTCCCGGGTCAGGGACTACCCAAGGGTCAGAAGACACAGGAATCTCATGAGGTACAGTAGAGATCATGTTAATAGAAGCAACTGATGGGTGTGGAACATCGGGTGGTGGTGGAATGGGGAATGTACCCATTAACGAAGAGTCTTTTAAAAGGCCTACACCGACATTCTCGTAACCCGGTGGAGTTTTAACTATAAACGGCACATTGCCAGTACGAGTATCGGAATTAAAGAAGGAAAGTTGATCAACAGTAACCACCTTTCCTTGATGAGGAAATCGCACGACACAGAAAAGTGTTGACACAATAGCGCGCATAGAATCTATCCAGCTACGACCAAGTAGAAGATTATAATCTAGGGGAGCATCGAAAACTTCCACTTCAACTTGGACTGTCTTGCCTTCTAGAGTAACAGGAAACGATGGAAGAACACCGTAAGGATTAAAACCTGAGCCATTGAAGGCTTTCAAAGTATTTTGTGATTCATTTAAAGGAGGAGAGCCAATGGCTTTCAAACAAGCAAAATACATTACACACGTAGAGGCACCCTCATTGATAACAGTTCGACAAATATTCTTGTCGGCGACAACAACTTGTATCTGAAATGCAAGCTGAGGAGGTAACCTTGGAATATGATCTTCCAAGTCAAAGACAATTAGATTCATATTTGTAGGATCAATTCCACCTATAGCTTTCAACAGAGCCCTCCGTTGTGCAGGACAAGACTGGAGGACTTCAAGGGCAGACATCGCTGAAGGTGCTTGGGCCAGATCTTCAACAATGCTATAGTTCTAGGCCGCATGAGCATGCGGATTGAAGGCCGACTTCTTAACAACACCTTTCGGGGGTGGTCATAGAACTGTATCAAGGCTCAGTCGTTCGAGATGAAGAGGACCGTTCGTAGGTGGAGTCAGTGGAGAGGGATGGACTAAAGTAGGAGGTAAATCATCAACCTTCTTCTTAGATGGAGTATAGTCTTTGGCTCTAGTTGTGAGTGCAACGTTATTTTTCTTAGAATCACCGGTACACATCAAAACATATGACGTCGTAGAAGTAGATGGTTGGTCATGAATCACCAACTGAGCATGTTTTTGAGATGGGAAGGGTTGCGACAAGACTGCCAGCGTAGATGGTTTCGGTGTCCCTTGAAGGAACTTAGTAACTTCGGCACGTCGAGGACAATCCTTCGTGTAGTGATAGTCACCACAGATAAGGCAAGGGTAGCAGGGTTTGCACTTATCCCGATCTTCAACAGGAGGAGTTTTAGTTTTCTCTGTCGGATTATTATTTTTTCTCTCCTTATTCTTGCCTCTCCCCTTTTTAGATTTATTTTTACCGGTCGGGGTAGATTGAACAACGTTCACCTCAGAGGTTTTACCGGCGGGAGGAGAAGGAGACAGAGCATTTTGAACATTAGAAGATGTAGATTTAGGGGTTGCACATGAAACAAAATGTGAGTGGGCATGAGCAGTACCAATCACACCATCAGCTGCATGTGATGCAGCTGGAGTAGTTGAAGCGTTGGAAGTACCAGGATGAGGTAATTCAGGTAACAAATCATAAAGTGTTCCCGTTTGTGAATAAACGAGATCAAGATATTGAGCACGACTTATAACCTGCTCCTCCGTAACAACACCACCCATATAAATGTCTTTACCAATTTCGTTCACGAAGGATTGCGTAAACCATTCGGCCAGTAACTGATGAGGGAGTTCAAGTTTAATGAGACGTCGTCTCCGTCTCCACTCATGTATATGATCTGAGATGTGAGTACCTTTAGTTTGTTTGAAGGAAGTCAAAATATCAGTCCCGGTATCATAACGGATCGGTAACTGGTAATGTGTAAGAAAATCCATAGCTAGGGTATTGAAGTCGGAAAAGAAACCTCGTGGCAATTCAATATACCACTTCGCAGCAGCACCAGTAAGGGTCCGTTGAAAAAGACATAGACGAATGGAGTCATCCATCAACGAGTTGGACAAACACCATAAATGAAAAGTCATAACATGATTATTTGGGTCCTCCCCCACCTTGCCATCGAATTTCGGAATATCCGATGGAAGCTTGGCTGGAATAGCAGGCCATTGGGGAGAGTGACAAATAGGATCATTTAGAATCCTAGACAAATCTGGCAAATCCAAAGTAGCAAGAAAAGGAAACTGCCGATTCACTTGTGGGTACTGGTGACTTTGGGGTGGGAGCCCTGTCGGAAAACCAGTAGGACCGTATGCAGTTTTCCCATAGAGGGAAGACCCTGGCTGATTCAGTGGTGGTCGGATAGGATAGTAGCCCCAAGGATTGTAACCTTGAGTTTGAGTAGGGACCTGAGGTTGAGTAGTGTGACTCTGACCCCAAATAGGATTAGTTATATCCGGATATGGTTGGCCCATGGTAGGGATAGTTTGCTGCCCCCCAACATTTTGAGGAAAGTTTTGTAGAATCTGATTCCAATACCGGGCCAATTCAGGGGGTATGTTTTGTCCAAAAGGTGAGGTTGGTCCCCCTATCGTAGGTTTCACACCAACCGAAGGTTGTGTAGTAATTGTATTGTGACCAATAAGAGGAAATTGAATCGTACCACCTTGTCCACCAACGGGAATCTGTGGGTTTGGTACAACAGTCGGGATAGTGCCACTAGGATTAGGATTGCCAGAAGGAAACAGAGGGAGTGTCGGGATAAAACCAGGAATAGGATGCCCAGGAAAAGGAGGACCACCTGGAGAACCGGCTAGGGTTCTTAGCTGTTGTAGCATCAGTCCTTCATACAATCTCCCACTAATTCTCCAATAAATCTCTTGCTAGTTTGCTTCTAACCTTTTCCATGAGAATCCCCTCAATATATAAGAGAGAATAGATTAGTTACTTGGATAGGAATGATCCCAAAATATCAGGAAAGCCAGTACTTAGATAACCATTTGAATGCCATCTCATCTTTCTAGAAGATTCCCTTCTAGAAGGTTCGAGAAATTCATCTTTTTCCCTTATTTAGAAAGAGTTTGCACCCTAACTGTTAGACACAGTGCAAACTTCTCGCACCCTGGCTTAAGGCAGCCTGCGAGAATCATGCATTCTCGCAGGAAAATGTATTGGTAGCCTGTGAACCTTCCTAAAAACTATGATTTCTGGAAAGAGATAAAGGTAACTTTTTCTCTGGAGAAAGTTCTAATGAAGAGCTTGAATACACCACAATCAATACATCATCATGATGACCAAAATCATGGATAACAAAGATTACATTTATCATCCAAGAGAATCACTTACAAACATAATCTGTCCCACCACTTGCTACCTAGAAAATCATGCCACAGTCTGTGTCGATGTATGACCTTGCTCAAATCAGCACCTCGCAAACCATGCCCTCAACAGGTTGTTGTACCTTCCCTCCTATACGACCATCCTCCAACATAAATCCCTCAAATGTTGCCTCAAAATTCGTGCCCTCACTTGCCTTGATTTCCATGCCCAGTTTGTTGTTGTACAACCTGTACAGATTTGTGCAGTATGGCATTTCCTCAGCAATAAAAAACAATAGCTCCTAAACATAAGTTCCTCCTTGGGAAATGTTCCCAATCTTCCTTGGAAACCATGCCAAAAATCTGCTACCCACTTTCCTCTTCAAGCTCTCTCTCAATCTTCTTCACTTGTCTTGCACACTACCCTAGGCATTCTCTTATAATACAAAAGTGACCTTTCACCTTCCAAGTGTCTTTTCACCTTCCCCATCCCTAAATCCAAAGGCCAAGATATAATCTTTCCTTTACATGATCAAGGGACATGATTCATTCCCTCCAAAATAAATCACTTAAAATATTAAAGTACAAATTCACTTTATAACATAAGTGAACTTTATGAAATAAAGTTATTATAATATTAGAAGGTACACTTAATAAAAAATCACTTTAATAATACAACCACTTTATTACAACTTTATAAAAAACCATTACAAAGTCAAGTGCCTAGTAGTGTAAATACAAGGTCACTTCCGCATTCAAGAAAAAATATGTGGAGTACCTCCCGATCTATAAAAGATAACACTCCCTCTTATTGAGGGATGTACTGACTGCCATCACCATCATCTAGTCTCATCAAACTATTCACAGTAGGAGCTCCCTCTGAACCTGGATCCAACCTCAACACCTGCACAAAACTCGAACCAGAATACCTCCTCCTGGAAACCACTCTAAACCCTGAGCTCCTAGGATAATCCACTCCACCCTGAACTTTTGTTCGATCACACCAGTTGAGCCTCCTGTTGATGCTTAGAAGAGACCCCCTCTCTTACCTCAGAATGAAAGACTGAATCCTTGGGCCCACCACAGTCTAAGGAGCCTCTTGTTCCTCATCCGACTTTGAATCATAACTTGTAGGTTGTCCTTGCAACTTGTACAATCTATCCATCTGATCACTAATCAATTATGGTTCAACCAGATCCACCCCCTCCCTGTAGATAAATACTTGTCCCCGATTGAACAATGTAAAATATCCATCATCTTCCAAGGATGATATCGAGAGCAAGTTAACCCTCAACCCTGGAACAAACATAACTCCATCAACCTCCAAGAGTCCTCCATGCTCGAGCTAGAATCTAACCCTTCCAACTCCATGTATAGCCTGTGTCATACATCCTTCACTCACCACGTGACATTGGTTTTGACGAATGGTGAGGTGCCACATGGCCCAGACATGGGATGCCACGTGGCACCCATTCATTGGTTATTGATTACAAAATTGTTTTGGAGTCCACCGGGTTCGAACCGTGGACGTCCATGGGCTTCAAGATTTCACATAGGTCAACCTCCAACCCGCTTACACTGTGTTCCTTAACCATAAGGCACAGAAATTATATTTGAATTTCACCATGTTTTATTTTGGAGGCGGAAAGGGTTGGGGTCTAGCCCCAGGCCGCAATCTATTACATCTCCACACTACCACGGTCTAGCACCTTGAGATTTAGCGCATACACCATCGCATATGGTTAATCCCTCAGCGCAAAGTGTTACCATGGGACCAAAGCAATACAACCAGACCTGAAATCCTAAACGGTTATGGTGCATGAGAATCCAGACTAGCCTCGGTTCCTGTGGGAATATACATATGACCCTGCAATATGGCGTTGGCGCAGATATGTATAGCCCCTGAGTAATATATGTGGTCGAGACCTAAACTATAGCATGAAGGTAAAGGGGTTAGCCCCGGTCAGTCGGGCTAGCCTGCCAACCAAGGGGCATAACCATTGGCTAAAGATCAGAGGCTTAACCCATTGTTTGCGCGTGGATGCTAGCTTGAGGCCACATGGGCCATTGCATATAACCAGGAGCCAAGACATCTAGGGGGGCCAGTGCGCCCAATTTTCACATGGAAGAGCCCATGTGACCAAGAGCGCGAGGAAAAGGCTTGCGCCCTAAATTTTTCCTATTTGTGGGTTTTATACTATATGTTAAGATTTTTATGGATTTATTAGCCAGTTTTTGGAGATTTTATCCCTATTTGGAGGATCTTGGGCCCTATTTTAGGCCAGATCTTAGGGGGAAGTTGGGAGATGGTTACCAACTTCAGACCTATATAAACCATAGGTTCTTGAAGCCAAAGGAGGAGGTTCAGAGAAGGTTTATGCTGAATATTTGCTAAGCCAAATCCATTTTTATGCAGGGAAACCATTGACAAGAGCCCCTTTATTGGCCATTTCTGGGAGCTCTGGTCATCCAATTTCAGTGTCATTAGTTTTGTTGGGTTCTAGAGATCTGGTAGAACAAGACCATTGTTGCGCCTCTTTTGTCACCTAAATGAGAAAAACAGAGGTGCTTACAAGCCCAGTTGGTTTAGCTAGGCAAGACAACAGTGAATATAAGTGTTAGAAACATCAAGCATGTAATATAAAGAAAATACTAAGTTAAGAACAATAACATAATTTAAACTAGAGTGCATAAGGACATTAGAACAAAGAACGAACAAGACTCATGGCACCAATGGAAAGGGATGTATTAGTGGAAAGAAAACACCAAAGAGAAAGGGAGACTTTGGGTTTCCTCTTCCTTCAAGGGAGGGCTCTTGAACCCCCAAGATTGATCTCTTCTTACAACTTGAAAACTTGAAAGAAATGGTGAAAGAATCCCAAGCTAATTCACTCAAAAGGTGATGTGAATAGCTCCAATGAAATACTTCTTATATGCTCTTGACAAGGAAAGAGGATCCTCCAAGAGAATATAGGCATCGTAACAATACAAATGAATTCCTTGGAAATTTAGTGCACCCATGGCCTCTTTTTATAGCATAGCTTTGAGGTATTATTCAACCAGCTTTTAGTGTGAACAAGGGGCTATTTAGGGCACCCTTAGGTCTTTGACTAGCCACCCAACCGGATTCAACCGAGATTCGAATGTCAAATCGACTTGGAATATGAACTAGAAGTGGGTGGGAAGTCGACCAACATCATAAATGCATTGTTCTGAGGTGTCCATGGCTTTTAGCTACCACAGTCGCGCCTCAGGCGCATGCGCTCTTTTCTGGCATTTTCGACTAGCGCACGTGTGCGTGCTTCCTGTATATCCTTAGCGCATGTTGATTTTATAATTGGTTGTATAGTTTTGGACCTTTTGGAAATGCATTTTTGGTAATTTTTGGTCCATGGGTGAACTAATAGCTGTTTGAAGATGCTGGATTCCTGTGACCATTTGCGGATGAAATTTCAGTGATAACAGATGCCCTTTGATGGATGAGGTTAGGAGCATACGTATAGCTGAAATTCATCAATGTTTCTTCTACTGAGAGTACCAATGTAAGAAAGAGAGATAATGAGAGTGTTAAGAGAGAACCGTTGGAGGGAGAGGGGGACCTATGGAACCCAACCTTTCGCAAGGTGTAAAAAATAAACTGTGTACAAATGAGGCGGGCATGCCCCATGCTCGTGTTATGTAACTCAAAAAGTGTAATATAGTAAATGAAGTTGTATTTTCGTGTAGATGATTGTAGCGCCCTCAGGGGTGTGTTGAATAGCAGAGGAAGATTCTGATGGTGAATAAACTCTAAAAAGAGACGATGACACCTATAAGAAGTGTCGAGGATTCGCAGGCCTTGATGGCCAAACAATGTTTAGAGGTCTTCGACAAATATGAAAACAACTGCAATAGTCACAAAGTAAGACCCACCGCAACATGAGAAAGTGTTGGATTCGAATGTGGTGGGGGTCAATGACAACAGAGAGAAATGATGGTTCTCTCTGTGTCATCCGAGAATCCTCATTGTAAAGGTAATGATATTCAAGATATTGTTGTCCATCTGGAAACTGTGTTGATGTCGACAGAACAAGAGACGCGACTTTGAGAAGCGGAGGGCTTCATGAAATATACTGGATAAAATAAGGAACTGATGAGTAACATGGATGAAGTCCAGGAGTGGTGAGACTCAATACTACCCTTGGTTGGGGAGATATGCAAAGTGGTAGCAATTATGAAACTGAATCTAGCATCAGGGGGACGACTAAACGTGGGTTAAATTGTGCCAGAGGCGTGACAAAGTAGACAAACTCAGAGATCAGGGGTACATGGATGGTGGGATACTCGAGCTTTATGGATGATGTCAAAAGGAGTAGAAGATAATGAATGCCCCAACCACGGGCGACATGGTTTGCTTTGCTAGAAAAATAAGGTTGCCAAGGGTGACGACAAAAATCTATGTAAATGCTAGAAACAAAGGCTTTTTACAATTACCAAATGAATAAAGAATAATTTGGGATGAGTGTACAGATACAGAAACGGGTGCCCCAGTGCAATATGTCTTGGCCTGTGAGAGCACAAGTTGCGTGGAGAGCGGGTGTAGGGTGGGGGCCCCATAGGTGGGTTTCTATATGAGGTAAATGAAGGGAGGGCAATTTGCATATGGGAAAACTGACTATGGATGAAATGGATGGTTAATGATACCGTGGAGGTGCAGTCAAAATAGAACCATGATGAGATAACCTGGGAGTCCATTGGGAAAGCTAGAAAAATGAGGAGAAGGAGTATGTGGCTGATTCTTGGAAATGCGTAAGACTATCGGGACTCCCATCCCTAGGGGGTGAAAGCAGCATGAGTGTCAAAGTTCCAAGGGGGACTATGAATGGGACAACTCATGTGGGGAAGAGTGTTATCAGGTGACAGTATTAAATTGCAGCGAAGTTGTTAGTATTGCAGAGCCAGATATGAGGATCTTACAGGTGAATGTCGGAGGATGTGACTGGAAGATGCAATTGGTATTCAGAGGGAATGACTACATGCCAGTGTCGATCATATACCTGAAGGGGTTTTTGTTTAATTGTGATGACCAAGCACCTGGACACATTAAAATTGAATACCCAACGTGAACAATATCTGAAGATAAAGAACGTATAACAATTATTTAATAATTTTGAGCATGAGCATGCATACCTGAGTGTGTCATGGAAAGATGCTCTGTTGGGGAAAAGTGAAAATGATCACTCGATGAAAATGACTGTGTAAGTGGCCAAAAATGGTTCGGAAAACGGAGCTTATGGGATCTTGTACCAAAAAAAGAAAAGAAAAAAAAAAATGAAAGTGGGGAAAAGGGCTTAGATATGGACGGTGGGCCCATAATGCCATCCCTGTTGCACCGACACTATGGGCGATTGGGTGGTATTTTGGTGGGAGGACATAGACCTCCCCTTTTCTTGAGGATGAATGAAGAAATATAATGAATTACATTCACGAGAGAATTGGTATGAGGTGTCGAAGGGGGCTCAGGAAGATATGTGTGGCGTTCTGCGGCTAATGTGTGGCAGACGTATGGGATAGATGGGCAATGATGAGTGTAATGCCCATATTTTGCGCATATGGCACAGGTGAAATTGGTTTGTATCTTTTGTTTGTGTGTGGTTGATGACTTCATAGTAGCGGGGGACGTACTTGGTGGAGTGGCAAGAAAAAGGGATGCTTGAGGAAGCAAGATAAAACTGCATAGATTGGGTAGAGAAGTACATTTAGTGGTGGGGTGTCAGTATTTCTCACATAGTGTGCAAGGAGGTTGAACGCATGGGGGTAGTGGAGCATTGGGCTCTTTCTTCTTGCGTCTGCCCCCAGATGTAGCAGTGGTGCTAGTGAGTGGGAGTGAGGGTAGTGCGGTTGGAGTAAGTATTGGAACCTGCATCGGGATTCCTTCAGTTTGGGGAGGGAGAGATGGTTGAGGGACCATCACAGGTGGATGTAGATACCATACTGACATTTTCAGCACCATATTAGGAAGGGTAAGTGTTGCAACTACTTGGAAATCTTGTACGCACGTGGGGGGTAAAAGAAGGGGATTTGGGTAATGGCCTGGGGGATTGTCTCCCAAACTGGGAAATTCCCTGGGAGGGGGGGGGAGATCCATGACAAGTGGTGCGGTGGAAATCTCAGGGAACTCCTGAGGTAGTATTTCTTCAATTGGTGGAATGTTGATATGGGGAGGGGTCTTAGTGATAGGAGTCTTGTCTCCAATGTCTGTTCCTTTAAAGGAAACTACACACACTTGTGCTGAAAAAGAAGGGTTTAGGAATGGTGGTGCTCCCTGATAAGTGCCCAACATGGATGGATCTTGGAATAATCCAGGGCCAATATTGGCAACTGGAAAATCATTTGAGCTAACATGGACAAGGAGGAGGATGTTATCGATGTTGGCAGAATGGTTAGGCTTGTAATGTGTAAGTTGATTGATGGTGACGATCTTCCCATTATGGGGGAACATCATCATACAAAACACAGAAGAGGCTACCGCCTTCATAGCATACATGTAGTTGTGTACGGACAAGATATTGTAATCAAGTTGGGCATCGATAACTTCAATGTCAATGATGATGGTTTTTCCCCCAAGTTCTATGGGGACATTTTGACAAAGCCCTACAAAAGATGTTGGTCGACCGTCGTAAGATCGAAGGGTGATGGCAAAGGGTACTAGCTCAAGGGAGCCAATTTTTTTCCATACGTGTTTAGACATGATGCATGTGGATGCACCTTCATCAATGATACACCGATAAATTGTGGTGTTCCAGATCTTAACTGGTATCTGGAAGGCGACTTGGGTGGGAAGACGTGGTTCTCTGCTATCTGAATCGAATGTGATCAGCTGCATGTTAGCTGGGTCGACTGCCCCCAAGGAAGAAAGAAAGGATTTTCGCTGTGATGGATAGGTTTGGAGGACCTCCAACACAAACATGGCTGCAGGAGACTGGCTAAGTCATCAACGAGACTATAATTATGAGCAGACTTAGCATGAGGGTTATGCACATTCTGCCATAAAGGCATACATGGTATGTTGGGAATGGGTTCTGCGTTAGGATGTGGAATCATCAATGGTTGTCCTATAGTATATGGAAGTGTTTTTGAGGTGGTTGGGGTAGATTCAGGAGGCATACCGTATTGATGGTTGCAGGTTTGTAGAAGGATTTCTTCACTGGTGAGGAGGACACTGCGATCAACTGAATTAACGGTTGAGTGGTACCCGGGTTTGGGTATTGCCCCATTTTTGGTGGGGCAGGGTTGATCACTTGTTGGGTGTTCATCACACCTTGGTATGGAATGGTGTTTTGCAAAATAGCTAGAGGCAGTGGTTGCAAATACTGTTGTGGGGCCTGTTGAGGGGCAGGTGGTGTCGAAGGGCCCTGTGAGTTCATGGATTCCCTCATCCATTGGAGATCAGGAATTTGGGGCCAATGATGAGTATAATGTCCATACTTACCACATATAGCACAAGGGAAGTTAGTTCGAAGATTGTTTTTCTTCCCTTGTTGTGGTTGATTGTTATTGGTGCCCCCTTGGGGGTCTTGGTATTGGTGTCCCCCAGTAGGATGGTTGTGGGGGTCATTCCCTCCTGGTCCTAGATTGTCATTGTTTTGGTTTTTTCCTTTCTTCTTATGAGTCATATTGGTTGTATTCAACTATTCAAATGTATGAACCTGTTGAATGGGAAAGGGATGAACAAAGTTGACGCCGACATGTGGTTGTCCCGGTGGAGGATGAACCGACTGGGTAGGGCTAGGAAATGGAAAATATGGAATGTTCTGTGGATATGATCCATATGGAATATAGGAAGTAGAGGTACTTCCACTACTACTAGGGTTATATCTAGGGGTTGGGGGTGGACCCATACTGGATTGAGAGACCGGATACGGCATGGGTACCTATGGGGGTGCCCCCAATGATTGAGGGGGAACAACAGGATATGACTATTGATAAGGGGGAGGGGGATAGTAAGGATTTCCTCCATATACTGGTGGATATGGAGGTGTACCATACATAGTGGGTTGTGGGGGGTATGGATTGGGGTGTGATGTGGTACCAATTAATCCATCCATGGAATGAGACATCCCTGGTTTGTCTTGGCCGAATGGTATGGGTCTCAGGGTGTCCGGGAGTACCGTATATAAGTACCATGATTGTGAGTAAATGAGTTCAAATTGTTGGGTCTTGCTAATGACCTCTTCTTCAGACTAGGGGAAGGTGGTAGCCACATCCTTGGCAAGGAGGGAAACAAGTGATTTGAGAAACCAAATGAGACATTGTTGCAGGGTAGCTTCAACTTTGGAGAGACTACGTCGTCGATTCCATTCGTGAATGTGGTCAGCGATGTGCATGGAGGAGGTCTGTTTAAACTCTGAGAGTAGTTCGAGTCCATTGTCATGACGAATTGGTAGTTGAAAGAAGGTAAAAAATTATTTGGCCAAGGATTCAAAAGTCACATGGGACCCAGATTTTTCTTCTACATACCACTTGGCAGATGGGCCAGTGAGTGTGCATTGAAATAACCTTAAGCAGATGGAATCATCCATGATGTTGTTTGAAGAGCACCATAAGTGAAAATTCATGATATGGTTGGCGGGATCGTCTCCCTCTTTTCCTTCAAACTTGGGGATGTCTGAAGGCAGTTTGGTAGGCATTGCAGGCCATGTGGGGTTGTGCAATATAGGATCGTTGGTGAGTTTAGTCAGATCCAGTATGTTGAGGGAAGCTAAGTATGGACTATGAGGTGGTGGCGGAGGATTAGTTCTAGCCATAGTGTGAGTGTTTTGTGTACCTGACCCTTGAGGGGGACTAGGTGGGTTTGTACTTCCCCCTTGAGAAGAAGTTTCCCCCCCGCTTCCGTGTAAAGGAGAGTGGGTGGATGGTTGACCTTAGGAAGTGGACCCAAGTAAAGTGGAACCAAGCAAAGATGATCCCAAGACAGTGGAACTCACAGGAGTGTGAGAAGGTGGAGCCAATGAGTTGGCAAGACTAGGAAATCCCCCAAGAATAGGAGGGAGATTTAGCAAGCGTCTAGAATGATGGGGATTATGTGGGTCCCCTATAATGTCTGACTAGCTAAGTGGATGTGTGCAAATGGTGATGAGAGAAATAAATGAACGAGATCCTTTGTTGTAATGTTTTGAACCTTCATGATATATTTCTCAATCAAATGTAATTACAAGGGCATCATACATAAAGCAATTGATAAAGAAACATACATGTGGATAGGTGGTTTTTGTCTGCGTGGGAGAACAAAGAAAACAAATGCTCGTGTCCTAAAAGACGTAACGTCCTTCCTCTCAAATAGCACTGGACCTTCTAATAGAAATCAATAGTGGGATCTGAAGCCATCAAAAGAGGAACTAGTGAAGGATGAAGTAATCAGTTATAATGAGGGGTAGAGGGTGCATATCTCGAAATAACTGGCGATATTTCCCAATAGCCACACAAAATCCGATCAAGGTGCAATTGGAGCCCACAATTTCCACCTGGGTAGATGTTTTAAAAGTTGGTCACTAGGTACCTCGGTCAAAGTGCAACATTTAGATTTTCGGCCTCAGAAATGGGTCACGGTTGGATCCCATCCAAGAGGTGGGTGCCTCAAGGGGGGACTCATAGAACAACCGTACCTCGATCTTCAACCCTTCATGGGTATCTCCCTACCTTATGGTGTAGGAACACTTGACTTGGAGGATTTAAAAGTTCCCTATTTGTTAACTTCTATTGTTTTGATGATGTGAGAACCAGATAATGGGAAGTTATTTGGATGCCTATCCCCGAGATCCTACCTAGACTAAAAAATTTCTTTTGGTACCTCCTGTGGAGGAAAACTTAGTGAGTTTTTAGAAATATTTTAAGTGTGGTTGTTTGAGAGATTGGGGGTGTGAACCAACCTCATTGAAATTAAGTGGGAGTGGATAGTCTCGTCAAGAAAAGGGTGGGGAATTTCAGAATCCCAATGGAGGAAACTTACTTCAACCTCCACGATTTTTAGATAAGACTATGTGAGTGATTGGTGATCTTTTGTATGTGAACAAGTGAAAGTGTGCCAATTTTTTAATAATTTAGGTGTCACCTTGCTGCATGTGGACTTCACTTGGTCTTTACAAGTTTTGATTACCTAAGTTACTATGTGTCATTAGTACAACCTTGCGGAATTTTAAAGTCCCTATGAAATTAACATGTGGACATGTGGGTCCTTACTATTCCTTTAACTCCCTATTGTGATTTATTCTAAGAAAGTAAATTTCAACACTATCTTATCTTTGTAGCATGTGGGCATGTATGGACCCTTACAATCTTAAGATGTGTTTGAAAAATAAACTAAGAGGAGTCCCAAGGGGGTTGTTGTCCTCTCCTAAAGATTTTGTCTTTTTAAGGGAGATGAAATTGTCCCTCAACCTCTTTCTGATTCTCAAGATTGCTTTGGAGCACGAGAGAAGAGCATACTTAATGATTGATATCTAATTTATGGTCCTAGTGAAAGTTTTATATGTGATGTAGAGTGATTCTCACTTAAACTTTAATCAAAGCAAGCCATCCATGTGGCAACATGAAAACAAAAAGAGGAAAAAATTATGATTTTAACCCCCTAAGTGCCTATGTTTTGACTAATCCCTTTATATGGAGAGGGAATGTAAGTTTGGTGCAGGTTAAAATATGCATGGAATTAGTTTTAAGAAGGCTATGGGCCTTCCACAGATCACAAAAAGCTTACAATGTGTATTTTTCTACACAGGTGCATGGGTCCCAAAGTAGACAGAGGTGTTGTGAGCGCCAATGCACGAACTGAAAGAGACTTATGGGTGCTGGTGCACATAAGGCACTAAACAATACAATGGTTTTGGCGCACGTGCGCTGAAGATGCATTCGTGGATTAAAACATGTGCGCATTGTCTGTTACACGGCCGTGAAGAAAATTTTGAATGAAATTCTCTCTACTCAGCTTTGAATTTGGATTTTTATAGGTCGTCTTGGGCCGGTTATGGTTCCTGCAAGTTAAAGAAACAAAACGAAGAACTAAAATAACCCAAATGGGGTAGGAAATTGATACCTTTCCCCAGTGGAGTCACCAATCTGTTGTGCCTCTTTTGTCACCTAAATGAGAAAAACAAAGGTGCTTACAAGCCCAGTTGGGTTAGCTAGGCAAGACAACAGTGAATATAAGAGTTAGAAACAACAAGCATGTAATAGAAAGAAAATACTAAGCTAAGAAAAATAACATAATTTAAAATAGAGTGCATAAGGAAATTAGAACAAAGAATGAACAAGACTCATGCCACCAATGGAAAGGGATGTATTAGTGGAAAGAAAACACCAAAGAGAAAGGGAGACTTTGGGTCTCCTCTTCCTCCAAGGGAGGGCTCTTGAACCCCCAAGATTGAGCTCTTCTTACAACTTGAAAACTTGAAAGAAATGGTGAAATAATTCCAAGCTAATTCACTCAAAAGGTGATGTGAATAGCTCCAATGAAATACTGCTTGTATGCTCTTGACAAGGAAAGAGGATCCTCCAAGAGAATATAGGCATCATAAAAATACAAATGAATTCCTTAAAAATTTAGTGCACCCATGGCCTCTTTTTATTCAACCAGCTTTTAGTGTGAACAAGGGGGTATTTAGGGCACCCTTAGGTATTTGACCAGCCACCCAGCCAGATTCAACCAAGATTCGGATGTCAAATTGACTTGGAAACTCAACCAGAAGTGGGTGGGAAGTCGACCAACATCATAAATGCACCATTCTGACGTGTGCGTGGCTTTTAGCGTCCACAGTCGCGCCTTGGGCGCATGCGTGCTTTTTTGGCATTTTCGAATGGTGCACGTGTGCGTGCTTTCTGTATATCCTTAGCGCATGCTGATTTTATAACTGGTTGTATAGTTTTGGACCTTTTGGAAATGAATTTTTGGTAATTTTTGGTCCATGGGTGAACTAATAGCTGTTTGAAGATGTTGGATTCCTGTAACCATTTGCGGACGAAATTTCAGTGATAACAACCATATAAGTTTATAACCTTTTTGGTACTATTGTGATGTACTTTTAAAGCTTTGAATAGAAATAAGAAAGCCTCACCCACTGAGACAAAGGCCCGGAGACGTAGGCGAGATTGTTGAACTCCGTTATCACATTGGTGTTTATGGTTTGTTGATCCTCACACTTTATTTCAGATCTTTATATGTTTATATGGTTGTTATGTTTTCTCATTATTTATTCCTCTTTCATTAAGTTCCTAAATGGTAAATTAACACATACATAATAACTCAACCATTTTCATTTAAAAGATCTTTCTGGATCAATACCCTATGCACCAAATTGGGTATCAAAGATTCAGAGCATCATATGGTGCTCAAATACCACGGTTGTTTGCATAGATACATTCAAACAAAAATGGAGTTCCTTGACTTCGCCTCATTGGTCACAGTTTATAGATATGTTGTCAAGATCGAGTAGAAATTTAAGTATAAACGACGAGAGTTTGGATCTGCAAACCCCTCACAGTCGAGGCATGGAGAAGGAAACCCCAACCCATACAGCAAGGGACCAATTCAAGATGGCCACCCTCAGGATAATCCATCCAAGCCGCAACACAAGAAGGGAAACGAGAAGACAAAGAAGAGCACGGGAAAATGGTGTGAGTACCATAAAATTCCTTGGCACAACACCGACAAATGTCGCTCCAAGTAGTCCCTCGTGGTCGAGATGAAGGCTTTCGAGTCAGAGGTCAATTCTGATTCTATGTCAAATCCTGAAGGAGGGAAGCGGATTGTCGATGTTGAACACAGTTCCACGGTCGCTACACCAAAGTCTAGCCAAGCGAACCAAAAGAACCAGAGGAAAGGGAACACCTCTTTCACTCATAGATGTGGGTCAAGGGGGCTCTGATTCATTTCATTGTCGAAAACAGTAGTCAGAAGACCCTGATTTTGGCAGAGGTAGTCAAGCGGTTGAACCTGCCAATGACACTACACCCGCAAACCTACACCATCGGTTGGCTTCGTCAAGGAAGAGATCTCCATGTTAGCCAACAGTTCGATCTACCATACGACATCAAGCCTTTCAAATATGAGGTACTGTGTGATATTGCTCCCCTTGAAGTTTGTGATGTTCTTTTAGGAAAACCATATTTGTGGAAGTGTCATGTTGTGTATGAGTCTAGACCCCACAGTGTTATTATTACTTTGGATAGACAATTATACAGGATCCCATAGGTGGCACCGCCTACTATTATTTCTTTAATCTTTGCTAAGCAATGCAGTAAGGTCATTTCACAGACTGGGAATTTTGTCTTCTTTGTGATCTGTACTCACAGTAAGAAAGAAGGTCGTCGCCACATCTGTGGCCTCTACACAATTCCTCTCTTTGTAGCAAAAGAAAATGGATGAGATCATGGAATAATACAGAGACATATTCGTCTCACCTACAGGGGTACCAAAACACTGTCAATTCAAGCATCCCATTGATCTGACCCCCGATGCATCTCTACCTAATGGACGATTCTATATACGCTCGTTGATGGTGAATGACGAAATCAGGCGTCAAATCCAAGAGCTTCTTCAAAATGGGCACATCAGACCCAACTCCTCGCCTTGCGGAAGCCCGATTGTACTGGTGCTAAAGAAGGACGAGACTTGGCAGATCTGCATTGATTACAGAGCCTTAAACAAAATCATATTCAGGAATTGCTACCCCATTCCCAGGATTGATGACCTTCTTAACCAACTCAAGGGGGAAAAGTTCTTCAATAAGATTGACCTGAAGTCTAGCTACCACCAGGCTCTCATCGAACGAACTGATGTCTAGAAGACAACCTTCAAGTCTAAAGAAGGTCTCTACAAATGGATAGTTATGCCCTTTGGCTTAACAAATGCACCAGCCACTTTCATGAGGTTGATGGATGATGTATCGAGACCCTTCACCAAATCCTTTGTGGTAGTATATTTGGATGACATCCTCATCTTCAACAGAACATGGGAGGAGCACATGTGGCATATTCAACAGGTTTTGAGCACTCTGAGGCAACACAATATTTATGCCAACCTGGAAAAATGATCTTTTGGCATGAACAAGGTCTAATACCTAGGCTACATTGTTGATGAGCATGGGGTCCATGTTGATCCAGCTAAGATCCAAGTCATCCGTGACTGGCCAGCCCCGACCACATTGACCGAGCTTCGTAGCTTCTTGGGACTAGCCAATTTTTACCGAAGGTTCATGTTGGGATTCTCCCATATTGCATGGGCCCTCATCCAGGTGACCAAGGGAGGTGGTAGGGCCAAGTTCATGTGGGGGAAGGAGAAGCACCGAGCATTCGAAGATTTGAAACATCATTTGTGTTCAGCTCCAGTACTCTCCTTTCCCTATCTGCAACAACCATTCAATATTGAGATTGATGCATCCGACTATGATGTGGGGGTAGTTCTCACTCAGCATGGGCATCCGGTGGCATACCATAGTGAGACACTCTCCGATATTTTTCGAAAATACCCCACTTATGACAAGGAAATGTATTCCATTGTACAAGCCTGTCGTCAATGAAAACATTACATTTTGGGGACATAGATGATCATACACACTAATCATAAGCCTTTGCAGTTCATACAGACATAGGGGAAATTGCAGAATGACTGCCATCAAAAGTGGTCCACCTACTTGCAACAGTTCCATATCCACATCAAGTATAAGACAATTATCTCCAATCGTATCGTTGACTGCCTCAGTTGGCCTCCTGTGGATGCACTCACCACTATGCTCCATTCCTATGGACATGAAACATCGGAGTGGCCCCAACTTTACCAACAAGATCCGGACTTCGCCACCACATAGCATCTCTTGGGTACAGGTGCCACTATCACTAATTTTCACATTCAAGAAAAACTCTTATGCCACCTGGGCCATCTCTGTGTTCCTACAAGCGAGCGTGAAAAAATGATTTGGTAAGCCCACTATAGTCAGGTGGAAGGACATTTTGGCGTAGAGAAAACTGTGGTCATTCTTCAGAAACATTTTTATTGGCCAAAAATTTGACAGGACGTCAGCAAGTATATCATATCTTGCACTGCCTACGCTATTTCCAAGCAATCCATCAAGATGCAAGGCTTATACACCCCTCTTCCTATTCTCGATAAGTCGTGGGAATCCATCTCCATGGATTATATGTTTGGTTTGTTTTCCACCAAGCACGGAAATGACTGTGTGTTTGTGGTCATTGAACGGTTTTCGAAGATGGCCATCCTCACCACTTGTAAGAAGAATGTCACAGTGTCAGATACTGCCAAGCTCTTCCTCGAACGAGTTTGGGTTCACTTTGGGATACCATAGACCATCATCTCTGAATGAGACAGTAGGTTCCTCAACACATTTTTGTCGATTCTTTGGTCTCTGTTGGACACCAAGCTCACAAAATCCACTTCTTTCCAGCCACAAACCAATGGCCAAACCGAAGTCATCAATCAAATTATTGTGCACATCTTGCGCATGTACAATTCTAAGCATCCTCGTACATGGGACGAGAGTCTCCCATATGTCCAACACAGTTACAACAAGGCCCTCCATAGTTCCACCTGCCATAGCCCATTTCAGGTGGGTCTGGGATTCCAACCCTTGGGACCCATTGATGTTTCCCTTCCTCTTGCCACCGCATAGACATACTCTTCCCTTGATTAGTTTGCAATCAAAAAATACACTAGATTCATTGAGTGAATTCATCACATCCGCCAACAGGTCTAGGAGATTCTTCATAAATCCAATGCTAAGTACAAGCAACACCATGATAAACACAAGGTACCACACCAGTTTCAGGTTGGCGAAAAAGTCTGGTTACATTTGCAGAAGGAGCGTCTCACTGGGCCCCATCGAAATCTTCTCCCACTTCTTTATGGTCCTTACACTATCACCAAGGCTGTGGGTAGCAATGCTTTTGAGCTCAACACTCCACCCTTCCTTGGTTTGCATCCGATATTCAATGTGGACCTCCTTCGGCCATATTTTCCACCATTATTGAACACCTATGAGATCGCCAAATAACTGAAACCAACAGAGCTCAACCCTGACTGCATGGAACAAGCATCTATTGATCAGATAGTAGAAACACAGGTCAAGGGAACTCGCTAGCAGCAGATCCCACTTTATCAGGTTGTCAAGGCAGTACAACTCCTACACCAAGGAAATTGGCTCACCCTGGGCCAAATCCAATAGATGTTTCCTCACCTGATGGGGGAACTCAATCCAATGGAGACCATTTCTTCCTAAGGGGGGAGGATTGATCTAGGTGGATATCAGTGGCCACCCACCTATTCCAACTAGATCCTTGTGTCCATTTCTTATTCAACACGTCTTTCTATACTTCTTTATAATTGTGAGTTCTACACTTATGGGGTTGTCTGAAGCCTCTCACATTCTCCAGGTAAATATGGGTGGCCTCTCGTCTAATACAATTGGCTTATTTTGTATGTTTTCATGTCAGCACATCTTGTTGTACTTCCAGGGATGTTTTGGGGCCCTAAACGTTGTTTTTTTGACTCGCCACAATTATACTGTAGACAAAGCCAAAGTCTGATGGTGGAATGTGTAGTTCTGTAAAATACCTTTCCAATGGGCTATCACGCTCCTAAAACAGAGGGAGCATGCAAAATTTACGACCATAGGAAGTTGAGGTACCAAATTACACCAACTTACCCATAGGGCCCACATGACTTTGGCGTTTGACCTTCTAGGGTTAGGTTTTTGGATGTCTAAGGTTTTGACATTCATGAGTAATATGAAAAGAACCTCTCGAGCCTCAATGTAATCCATTCTTCTCAGACATATGCGCGTAGCAACCACATCTCTTCTAAGAGATAGCTACCACCATTAGATCAAGTTTCAGTTCTGTAGTTTTACAATTTCAGCCTATTTCATTATTTAATAGAAGATATTGTTCATTGGATATATGTGTTATTCTTCATATCTATGTGTTTATTGTATTCATCTTGTTAATCAGTTCGTTCCACACACTATATACCCATCCTTACTAAGGACTCCACCAAGTACTTCTTTACATGCATCAATGCATACAACAAAATCTTTAGTTGGATCAAGAATCCTCAGTATTGGAGCACTTGTTAATAAATTCTTCAAGTGTTGGAAACTTCTTTCACAATCCTATGTCCTCTCAAACTTCACATCTTTCTTCTGCAAGGAAGTGATTAGGTGCATAACATTTGAGAAACTTTCAATACATATCCTATAGTAACCTGAAAGACCCATGAATGATCTCACCTCCATTACATTCCTTGGTGATTTCCATCCCTCAATGGCCTTTATCTTTTCAGGATCTATTGTTATCCCTTCCTCTGAAATAAAATGGCACAAGTAATGAATTTGATTCTGATAAAATGAGCACTTGCTCAATTTGGAATACAACTGATGTTCTCTCAATACCTATAACATCATTCTCAAGTGTTTCTCATCCTCTTCCTATGACTTAGAATATACCAATTATTATCCAAGAAGACAATGACGAAGTTGTGTAAGCAATTCCCGAATACACCATTCATGAGACACATGAAGACAACTGGTGTATTCGTTAACCCAAATGGCACCACTATGAAATCGCAATGGCCGTACCTTTTTCTGAAAGAATTCTTGTTGATGTATTCTTCTTTAATTCTTACTTGATGATAGATCGAACTCAGATCAATCTTTGAGAATATTTTTGCATCTTTCAGTGATCAAAGAGTTCACATATCCTTGGCAAAGGATACTTGTTCTTCATAGTGACCTTGTTCAGTTGTCTGAAGTATATGCAAAGTATTAAGGTTCCATCATTTTTCTTCAAAAATAATACTGGGGCACCCCACAGAGACACACTTGGGCATATATACCTCTTCTTCAATAGCTCTTCAAGTTGAAATTGCAATTCCTTTAGTTCTGGTGTATTCATCATGTAAGGAATATTAAATACTGGAGTTGCTCCCGACATCAGACTAATGGAGAAATCAATATCCTTCTTAGGTGGAAATCCTAGTATTTCCTTGACTACATATTCAAAATATTTTAGGACTGCATAATCTTCAATATTTGGTACCTTATCTTTAGCTGTCTCTTCCATCTGTGCGGAAAATATTTGACACCCTTTCCTGTAAATTTTCTTCAACTGCAAGGTTGAAAATTCCATGATAGTTACTACTCTGGAAATTCCTTGTACTTTTCTTAAGTTTCCTTCCTCATCCAAGAAAGTAAATGCATTATTATAATAGTCTAGGACAACATGGTGTTGGTCCAACCAATCCATACCAATTAGGAAATCATATTCCAACCTAAGGCAACTCTACATTGGTGTTCATTCCATTCATGCTCATTAGACATGCCTTAACCATCTCATTAATTTTTATTTTAGCTCATATAGTTAGTTGCACCATCCAAGGTTTTCCAAGCTTTCTTCTTGGAAATTGAAATATCTCCACCAACTTAGGATATAGATAACTATGACTAGCTCCTGATTCAATTAAAATGGAAATGAGTTGGTTATTAATATTACCTTCCACTTCAATCATATGTGATTGAAACTCATCTTTCTTTTTTTCTAGAGCTACATATATATTAGGTACACTTCTTCCCATGTCCTCCATTGTTTCACCTTGCTGCGCATTGTGAAAAGACTTCACTCTTTCACTTCTGTGAGGGAAATCTATGTACATGTGATCTCCCTTACAAACCCAACATTGAATAGGTGGTTTCCTTGGTCGTTGTCCCAATGAGTCTGTCATTTTGGATTCTTAGAATTTAGTTGTTCCTGATAGTTATTTCTAAAGAATGGTGGCTTATCCACCTTCTTTCTTTGTTCCATCTTTTCTTTCTTCTTGTCTTCCCAAGATTTTTGGTAAGTTGTTTTCCCCTTATGTTGATCATAAAGACACTTATCCCTTCTTATAGTTTCCTCCAATGTTTTGGGATCATCTTATTGTATCATGTCATTGATAAATGATGGAAACCCACTCAAATATCTCTGAATCTTAACTTGCTCATCCTTGAAGAAGGAAACATATTTCAGAAGATCTAAAAACCTCCTTTCATATTCATCTATGGTCATACTCCCAAGCTTGAATTCAAAGAATTCCTTCATTTTCTTATCATAGTATCTCTTAGTCAAGTATTTCCTTTGAAAATACCTCTTGAATTCCCTCCAAGTCCCCTTGTTCTCATTAATTTGTTTTACTTGCACATATTGGTCCCACCACATTGATGCTTTTCCCTGTAGTTGATAAATAGAAATTATACCTTCTACCTGTGAAGAGTAATTATGCAACTGGAAATACTTTCTAATATTCAGTAGCCATGTCTTTGCATCCTCATCCTTCTTTTGTTCACCATCAAAAGTAGGAGGCTTGATTTTTTTCATTTCCCCCTGAAGGTCATCCACTCCATACTTCTTTTTTTTCTTCTTGACAAGAGATGGACTTGCACTACTACATGCTCTCCTGATCGAATGCCTTGGAGAGTGATGGTGATGTTTTCCAACACTTTTTTTGTGCATTGTTCTTCCCCTCTTATCATGAGACTTATGGCTCCTTGATCTGTTTGACTCGGTCTCCTTATCCATATTCTTCTCTATTATGTCCAAGATTTGCATTAACTTGATGTTAAATTCTTCTTGTTATTCCTTGGAATAAGCCTCTCATTATCATCTTTGTAGCTCAGAGCATCCTTTTGCAAACTTTTTATGGTTTCTACCAAGTTCATTATTTATTCCTTACCTTCTCCATGTCCATTTGAATTTGTACCTTCATTACCCATATGGACATACATTCCTTTGATCTCTTATTCATGATTGTAAACTCCCTGCACATCTTCCATGATTCTAAACTTGTGTTGATCATGTTCTGATCTAAATGTTGTTAACTCTGCAAAATGTGCAACCAACAAAATTTGTTAGGATAAAACATTTGTAGCAAGTTCATAAATTTATACACAATTTTGTTTCCATAAAGCATCATAATTCTTTCTTCTGATTTCCTGGAGAGATTAATTGTCCAATGAGCTTCACATGCACTACTTCTCAATTATAAAACATAATTATCATGCACCATTTTAGCATACACCATGCTAAATGTAGTGCATGTACCACACATATATATCCAATGTACATACTTTTTTTCCCTGCGCCAGTCTCTATTGAGCACAACTTTTGTGTCGCGTGCTAATACTCTGCATGCACTTCCAACACTACAACACACCACACCAAGGTTTATTGTGTTCCTACTATATACCACTATTCCCTATATACCATTATTATGTCACACACCAATTATCTACTAAGCACGCCATTTGTGTCACGCACCAATACTTTGCGCGCACAACAAGTACAATGTTGTGCACACATCCACAAATTCAAACTGAGCTCTACCAACAATTCAAGAACACACTTTTCCCATCAAATTATTATTTGTGTGCCACAAAATATGCACCCTACAATGCTCAAACTTTAGCACGCTTGATCGCGCACCTATAATCTGTGCACGTCACCGGTTATACATGGCGCAACATAAAAAATTAATGTACATATCCTGTGCACCCTTATTTCCTGCGCAACATCCAATGTTTAGTGCACAAACCTAGAAGACATCATTCTTCCACATTACTAGTTCTACATAATGCAGTACCCAATTTTAATGTGAACACTTGCGCACCTTTATTTTTCTACGAATCACTACTACTTAGCGCACATAATAATTTTGACACTTAACTGTTTTTCCATAAATTTTGATGCAGAAATTGGGCTTTGTACAAATTCACCCAATTTCCTCCATGGGAGTTATGAAACCATGAACTTTGTTCAATTTCACTCAAATACACCCAAATTCAACCTTCTACAACAACAATTGCTTGTGTGCATTGCTGGTTGATACTCTGGTTGTGAAATTTTCCCAAATTCTCCATGAATTTAACAACAAAAATTGGGGATTTTACCCAATTCCACTCAATTACTTCAAATTTCCATCATGGACGCACTGTAACTTAAAATTTAGCCACTCCTAAATTCAATTATCTGTGATAATTCATTTTAGTATTATGCTAACTCAGCCCATCTAGGCTTAGTGTTGAAAACTGTGCTCTGATACCATTTTGTAACATACCCAGCCACCCAGGCTGGGCACATCACATAAAACTTATTCTGGAATGTACACATTCTTCTTTTTAGTTCATTATCCTTACGCACTTACGTAGGTGCATGTTACATACATGGATCTATTCCTCTTTTAGGGTTCCATTCCTTCACACTTACACAGGTGCTCGCTAGATACATTAAAATGCATGCTATATTTATTTAAAATTGTGCACACCCCTTTGATGTGAGATTCACGCGCACTGACTCAATGCGCGTAGAACCAACCAAGATCTTGTTCCATCATCTCACCAACTTATATGTATAATTACATTTACATTTACAATTGGGGCTCAGCCTATGAGTATTACATTCCCCACCCCCTTATTTATGCACTGTCCTCTGTGTATTATATACCAAGTTCAATTCAAAATGCATCAAATATATCCGTGCCTTTTCTGATGAAGCTTGTTATCTAGCTAGTGTTATGTTTTCAAGCACCAACATCATGTATTCATACTACAACTAGAAGTCATTTTCTATTTTCCATAGAGCTTCTTCATGCAAGAATTCATCTCATTGTTCCATTTGACACACCCTCATGATTACAACTACCATGTCATAATCATATTTGAGTTTCCTCTTCCTTGTTGCACTCACCCTACTAGGCTCAGGTATCCCTTCACTACTACATAGTCCCTCAGTGATCCATCTTTCCAAGGATTTCACACCCAATGAGAGCGCTAACTCATTACCACAACCCCACCAAGGTTATAGATTTATAGAGCCCTAGTGTATTCAATACAAGTTTTTTTTCCCAAACATTCCAACTTTAATAAATATTATCTCATCTATATCACACACATACAATCATTATGAGAGAATATTATAAAAACTTCATTTAAATTTTCAAATTCATTTCATAAGGAAATTCAACTTTTCCCCAAGTATGAGATTCCCTCTCATACTTTTCTTGGTTGTTGTAGCAACATGATTTAGTCTTTCTTATGGATTTCAGTAGTGCCACATTTGAGACCACTTTTCCTTCCATCTTTCTATCTTGCATTCAACCAAATACATGATTAGTATTTAATGTACCATACATTTTTATTGTAATACTTGCAAAGTCTCACAAGTGATTTCAGAATTGTCTGCACTTAACAATTAAATCATAGTCATCAAACTATTTATTAAATAGAATGAATTATCTTTCTCTGCATATGAATTTTCAACATTTATACTTTCCTTTTTCCTAGCAATTATTACTCTATTTCTTGGACAGAAATTTCCTGTAGTCAATGCTCATGTGACTACTTGACTTGCAACTTTCTTGTTGCAATGTCTAACAACCCTTGAATGTCCTCATCTCAATGAGTTAGTAATAATTGTAACATTTTAGCTGTTAGCATAATTATTTTCATTAAATATCATTGATGCATGCAATCACAAAATGCATTCAACAATGCACTCAAGCATCACAATTTTATCATGCATAAGTGCAACTCTACCACTTACTAGGCATGAGTACAACTCTCAAAGAATATCTATTCAATGCATCTTTCCAATCATTTTTATAATTCTCTATATCTAAGTCATGTATCTCACCATTGATAAAATGGAAAGGTTGTCCAATGCCTTGACACATTCTCCATACACTTCCTATTTCCTACTCAACTATTTGGATGCCTTCCTTTTCGACTCGAAAACTACACCAAGAATATAATATTTTGGTGTTCATTAGTGTTATCCAGAGGCTGAAGTCCAAATATTAATTGTAATTAGGAAGTTCATTGGATATCAGTGTTGTGCATAACCTTTTGATAATCAAACCTTTCCATGACCAACCATGTCGTGGTCTCATACATGACTAGCTTTTCTGGCATCCATTCCTATAACAAGTTCATACCTTTTATTTCTTTGGTTATTACCTCATAACCAAATTAACATGACATGCTACTATGTCATTATATGCATTCAAAAGCTAAGAATATTTGATAATTATTATAGGCCTCCAGCCTCTAACACACCTAGTGGTATCTTATTCTCATTAATGCATTCAATAATATGATAATGTGATAAAATAAAATCTGGCTGAGGAAATTCTTACCAAAAGTTTCTTTAGCAAAAATGCATACCTGCATAGCTACCATTAAACAAATTTAATGCTACATGGATAGTTGATAACAATAGAAGCTCTCATGCCTATTTTATAAACCTTGTAATCCACACTTCAACTTTATGTTTCTCCCTTCCATATGCAACAACATTATTAGAAACACCCGCAATCATGCAATAATTCTCTCTTTCCTGGTACAACAACTGCCATTAGCATCTTTCATATTAATATATATTGAATCAATAGACTAATCCTAGTCTTATCATATTATACACATATATTAATAAATATGCATTCATCAATGCACATTTATATGCACTAATAATGTATCATCAACATCCTCATAAATGCATTTTCATGCCAATTTATTGTGCTAAGTATGGTTGTCCAACATGCCATATCATGCTTGTTTCTACAACAATTGCTTCAACCTCTTTCTTCGTGTACAATTTTCTTTGTTGTTCCTAGTTGTTCCCCAAGTCTTACTAGATTCTTGCATCCTTCTTTGTGCTCTCACTGTAATCACTATACATGATTATTTCTTCCCTGAGCTCTTTTCTAGCCAATCCACTTTTGGCTACCTTTTCTTTTCCATCCACATACTATGTTCATATTAATTTCAGCATTAAACTAGTTCTTGGATCCATTTGACCAAACACATACATGATCAAATTACATTTCCTATCATGCTCTCTTATTGAATTTAGAGCTTCAACCTCCATTTACTTTTCTGGACCAAATTGGTTCAGCCTTTCCTTGATTGAACACATGAGCACTTGTGGTTTCTTGAACCAATCTTTTCTCCTTCCTTGGTCATTTGGTTTTAATTCAACTTGCCTATTCAAATTCATCATAATGCAATGCCACACAATGTCTTCTTTTTTGGCTGCATAGAAATAAATGGAAGGAGTTAGCATTGCTCTTACCCGCCATCATAGATTCCAGTGATACTTTCCACCCTTGGAATGTCACTTATGTCTTTGTTCCACTTCATATAGATTCTCCTTAGATTTTATTTCTTTTGCATTCTATACCAAGCATATAATAATTTTGTTCTTCATGGTTCCTTATTGTTTTCCCTTTAGAAACCTTGTTTCCATTATCTTAAAATGTTCAAGGACATGAATCCATTCTAGAATCTTTCTTCCTTGTATGAAAAAACCTTTCCTTAGAACCTGATTGCATTTTCTGGATCTAATTTGTACATAATGCATTGTTCATGCACCTATTGACACTTCTTTAGCATGCACACACCCACACTACTTCACTCTGAAGTTTACAACTAAGCTTCTACTGCACTACTATGATAACCATCATGAGGGTGTTATCCCAAAACTGTAGGACCGACCCTTGGAAATGTTTCCTTTATCTCCAATTACACCTTATGTCTTTCTTTATTAAAAAAAATGGTATCATAGCTCTATATTTCAACACTGAAACCTTCATAACCCTTCCCTTCATAAATATATAGTAAATATTGGGGGAAATATAGAGTATATTCCTCCTCACCCACACCTCGACCCCCACCCAATGAGGGAAATATAGAGTAAATATAGAGTAAATCTTGGGGGCGGGGGAAAATATAGAGTAAATATTAATAAGATTTACTTTATATTTTCCCCCACCCCCAAGATTTGCTCTATATTTCCCCATACCCCAACCCTCATATATGAGGGTATATGAGGGTAAGGGTGGGGGTGGAGGGAAATATAGAGTAAATATTGGGGGAAATATATAGTAGATTTCCCACCACCCTCACCCCCACCCTCACCCTCATTGAAGGTGGGGAGGGAGGGGGGAAATATAGAGTAGATTTGCCTCCACCCCAACCCAATGAGGTTGGGGGCGAAATATAGATTAAATATTATTAGGGATATATATGAGGGTGGGAGTGGTGGGATATATATGAGTAAATATTAATAATATTTACTCTATATTTCCCCCCACTCCCAATATTTACTCTATATTGCCCCTCACCCCCACCTCCCCCACTCCCACCCTCATATATGAGGGTATGTGAGGGTGGGGGTGGGTGTGGGGGGAAATATAAAGAAAATATTAATACCCTCATATATGAGTGTGGGGGTGGCGGGACATATAGAGTAAATATTGGGGGTGGGAGGGATCCCCCCACCTAATATACCCTAATATATGAGGGTGGGGGTGAGGGGAAATATAAAGTAAATCTTAATAAGATGTAATCTATATTTCCCCCACCCCCATAAATAATAAGATTTACTCTATATTCCCCCCCACCCTCATAAATAAGAATACGATTTACTCTATATTTCCCTCCGCCCCCACCAGGGATGAGGGGAAATACAGATTAAATCTTATTATGAGGGTGGGGGTGGAGGGGAATATAGAGAAAATCTTATAAAATAAGAGTTACTCTATATTCCCCTCCACCCCCACCCCCACCCGCACCCCCACCCTCATATATGAGGGTGATATTTACTCTATATTTCCCCCCAACCCCACCTTCATATATGAGGGTGGGTGGGGGTGGAGAGGAATATAGATCAAATCTTATTAAATAAGAGTTACTCTATATTCCCCTCCACCCCCACCCTCATATATGAGGGTGATATTTACTCTATATTTCTCCCGAGCCCCACCTTCATATATGAGGGTGGGGATAGGGGGAAATATAGAGTAAATATTATTATGAGGATGGGGGAAAATATAGAGTAAATATTAAGGGTGGGAGTGGGGGGTAATATAGAGTAAATCTTAATATGAGGGTGAGGGTAGGGGTGGGGGGAAATAAGATTTTTTCTATATTTCCCCCTACCCCCACCTTCTAATAAGATTTACTCTATATTTTCCCCCACCCCCACCCACTTACTATGGGGGTGGGGGGAATATAGAGTATGAGAGTGAAGGTGGGGGTGGAGGGAAATATAGAGTAAATATTAAGGGTGGGGGCAGGCGGAAATATAGAGTAAATCTTAATAATATTTACTCTAAGGATGGTTGTCGGGGGGAATATAGAGTAAATCTTAATACAATTTACTCTATATTTCCCCCCACCCCCACCATAATATATGAGGGTATATTAGGGTGAGAGTGGTGGGAAATATAGAGTAAATATTAAGGGAAATATAGAGTAGATTCCCCCCCACTCCCACCCACTGAGGGTGTGGGTGGGGAGAAATATAGAGTAAATCTTGTTTGGGATATATATGAGGGTGGGCGTGGGAGTGGGGGTGCGGGTGGCGGGAAATATAGAGTAAATAGGGTGAAATATTGAAAATATTAATAATATTTACTCTATATTTCCCCTGACCCCCATGTTTTACTCTATATTTCCCCCCACCACCACCCTCATACATGAGGGTATATGAGGGTGGTGGGAAATATAGAGTAAATATTGGGGGTGGGGGGAATATAGAGTAAATATTATTAATATTTACTCTATATTCCCCCCCACCCCCAATATTTACTCTATATTTCCCTCCACCACCACCCTCATATATGAGGGTATATGAGGGTGGGGGAAAATATAGATTAAATATTCATATCAGGTTGGGGGTGGGGGTTAATAATAGAGAAAACATAAATATGTTTTCTCTATTATTCCCTCTTCCCCCACACTCATTTATATTAGGGTGAGGGTGGGGATTGGTGGAAATATAGATCTTAATAGGTGGGGGTGGGGGGCAATATAGAGTAAATATTAATAAGATTTATTCTATATTTCCCACCACACCCACCCTCGTATAGATTAAATATTATTAAGATTGACTCTATATTTCCCCCCACCCCCAAGATTTACTATATATTCCCTCCCACTCCCACCCCCACCCTCATATTTTTGGGTATATGAGGGTGAGGGTGGGGGTCGGGGGAAATATAGAGTAAATATTGGGGGTGGCAGGGAATATAAAGTAAATATTAATACCCTCATATATGAGGGTGGGGGTGGGAGGAAAATATAGAGTAAATATTGGGAGTGGGGAGATCTCCCCACCCCCACCCTCACCCTCACCCAGAGTAAATATAGAGGAAATCTTGGGGCTGGGGGGAAATATAGAGTAAATATAAATAGAATTACTCTATATTTCCCCCACCCCCAAGATTTACTCTATATTCCCCCCCACTTAAGATTAACTCTATATTTCCCCGCACCACCAACCCCATAAATAAGATTTACTCTATATTTCTCGCCACCCCCACCCTCATATATGAGGGTGTGGGTAGGGTGGGGGTAATATAGAGAAAATCTTAATTATGGGGGTGCGGGTGGGGGAAATATAGAGTAAATCTTATTAATATTTACTGTATATTCCCCCCCACCAAGGGTGGGGTTGGGGAATATAGAGTAAATATTTTTTATGGGGTGGGGGTGGTGGGAAATATAGAGTAAATATTATTAAGATTTACACTATATTTCCCTCCACCCCCACCCTCATAAATAAGAATAAGATTTACTCTATATTTCCCTCCACCCCCACCAGGGGTTGAGGAAAATATAGAGTAAATCTTATTAAATAAGAGTTACTCTATATATGAGGGTGGGGGGGAATATATAGTAAATCTCACCATCTTATTATGAGGGTGGGGGTGGAGGGGAAATAAGATTTAATCTATATTCCCCTACACCCCCACCCTCATATATGAGGGTGAGGGTGGGGGTAGGGGGAAATATAGAGTAAATTTTATTATGAGGGTGGCGGTGGGGGGAAAGATAGAGTAAATATTATTAATATTTACTCTATATTTACTCTATATGAGGGTGGGGGTAGGGGAAATATAGAGTAAATTTTATTATGAGGGTGAGAGTGGGGGTGGGGGGAATCTAGAATAAATATTAAGGGTGGAGGTCGGGGGGAATATAGAGTAAATCTTATTAAGGGTGGGGATAGGGGAAATATAGAGTAAATCTTAATAAGATTTACATTATATTCCCCTCCACCCTCTTTTTATGGGGGTGGGGGGAAATATAGAGTAAATATTCTTACGAGGGTGGGGTCGGGGGAAATATAGAGTAAATATTAAGGGTGGAGGTGCCCGGGGAAATATAGAGTATGAGGGTGGGGGTAGAGGGAAATATAGGGTAAATCTTAGTAAGATTTACTCTATATTATCCCCCACCCTCATACTCTTAATAAGATTTACTCTATATTTCCCCACACCCCCACCCTCATATTAATATAGAGTAAATCTTAATAATATTTACTCTATATTTCCCCACACCCCCACACTCTTATTAATATTTACTCTATATTTCCACCCACCTCCACCCTTATAATAAGAGCGTGGAGATCGGGGGAAATATAGAGTAAATATTATTATGAGGGTGGGGGTGCAGGGGAATGTAGAATAAATCTTATCTCTACAATTTCCCCTACCCCCACCCTCATATATGAGTGTGAGATTTACTCTATATTTCCCCCGACCCCCACCCTCATATATGAGCATAAGATTTACTCTATGTTTCCCTCCACCCTTATATATGAGGGTTCCACCTCCACCCTCATATATGAAGGTGGGGATGGGGGGATATATTGGAGAAAACATATTATGTTGTCTCCAATATACCCCAACCTACCCCACCCCACCCTCATATATGTTTTCTCGGTGGGGGGATATATTGAAGACAACATAATATGTTGTCTCCAATATATCCTCTCACCCCCACCCTCATACATGTTTTCTCCAATATATCCTCCCACCCTCACCCCCTCCCCCACCATATCCCAGCACCCCACCCTCATAATAGATATAAAATCAGAACTTTATCCTCACAATTACTTATTTAATGGATTTTATGTGGGTGGAGGGTTGGGGTGGAGATATATATTAGAGAAAACATAATATGTTTTCTCAAATATATTCCGCACCCCAGCCTCCACCCATACCCAAATATAATATGTTTTCTATAATATATTCCCACCCTCACCTTCATAATAGAGATAAAATCAAAACTTTATCCCCATAATTACTTATTTAATAGATTTTATGTGGTGGTGGCAACTTTTAAAGTAAATATATTTGAATACTATAGATTCGATGGAGCACTTTGATTATCAAATTCATATTCAGTGGAGCTGGTTTGAAAAAAAATAAAAATGTCAAACCTATGTTTAACATAGAATAAGTTAATTGGTGGCAATTTTAAACCAAAAAAATGTCATGAAGTCATTGAGTTATAAATAAATATAAAATTAGAACATTATCCCTCTCAATTATTTAATGAATTTTATGGGAATGGTGGGTGGGTTGGAAGTTCAAATCAATAATATTTGTCAAATTTGACCATTATAATATAAAAGTGAAACGTGTTATACAATTCAATGACGTTTGATGATGGATAAGTTAAATTGCCTCTACCTCACTTACGGGTTAAATTGCCTAGTGATACACAATCCACTCGTCCATTCGTCAAAAGTCCACCCTTGAATGGTGCCGACTCCGTTCCGTCAAAAGTCCACCCTTGAATGGTGCCGACTCCGTTCCGAGCATAGATGGAATTTGATGGGTACAATTTGTTGTTTATTAAATATGGTTTAAAAAATTTATAACCGTATTTTTTTTTAAACTGATATAACTGGACTTATAATCATTGAAACCATGACATTACAGTTATTAAAATGTTGACAAACTTTTCAATTCTGAAATTTCAAACCTGAACACCATAGCACTTTAAGGTATAGATATTGAAAATGAGAATACAGTCGTATTTTAATTATTAAATTGCAAAAGTTGGTTACGGGCATTTAGTGGAATTGTACCCTTACGTGTTGGTCAACAAGAAAAACCAAAACGTCAAAAGTGTGTTTAAGGAAGACACGAAAAAAGAGATATATTTATATTTTTGTCGAGGTGAAAATTTAATAAGAATCGGTGAATTTATATATGAGATATTAACTTTCGAAAACTTAATATTAATGTATTGGAGAGTTTCAACTTCAATGGTAGCGTTTATGTGAAAGAAGCTAATTAAGCGAACCTGAAGAAGCTCACATATTTTCAGTTGAATAGCCTATATAGGAATATAGGTCGTCAAACGATTTTATGTTTTAGTATTTTTAATGAGAATTTGGTAATATAAATATGGTTTAAATTGTAATTTTTTGTTATTTAAATTGTATTTTTTTTTTTTTATTTATTTATTTATTTATTTATTATTATGTATAAATGAATTTAGTTTGTTGAAATTTCTATATATAAATGGATTCACTTTGTTGAAAAATCTTTGAGGTATTAACTGTTCAAATTTACAAATCCAACACTTTTTCGCTGAAGTAAAATTAAGCAAATAATATCCCCAAAACAATACAATGTGTAGGCTACTCAATGCTGTTTAATTTTACACTAAGTTTTTTAGTTGTCTAAATTACTAGATATTAATTTCTTTTCCAATTTTTTCCCATTTATTAAAATTTTCATTATTTTTTGAAAACTTATATAACTAAGTTAAGAAACTTTGTAGACATCCTTACAATTTGGATGCCATATTTATGTTAGATCTGCTAAGAAAACTGTTCTACTGAATGACATTTTGGAATTGATTCTATTTCAGCATGGTGGAAAACCCCTGGAGCACTCAGATTATACAGAAATAATCACTCAAATTTAAAGATCTAACAATTTCTCCCTGAATTTCAACCAAATATCCCCCAAAAATATAGTAAAACTTTTAGATAAATAAAAAATAGTACCACAAACTTTGGTTATACCCACAACCACGTCACATCACTTTTAAAGCGTGAAATACATAGTGGTAATCTGTAACATCATATCACATCGTTTCCATATCCACAGCACAAGTTTACAGAAGTGGTGGATGAAATTGTTTTCTGGAGATGCTTGTTTCTCGGAGTAAGCTAATTCGGGAGCAAACATACCAGTTTTTCACGCAAAAATATGGACTTGAATCCTGTCAGATTTATAGTGATAGTCTAAATTTTGCATGGATCAAAGTTTCATGCATTTCAGAATCTTACTTGAGGAGTTTTTCCTCGTTTTAAACCAACCCAGATACTCAGAAAATCGACCAAAATTCTCAATTAACCAAAATTTTAAAACCACACCACCAAAAAAACCTGTCAAAAATTAAATCGGGAGAAAAAATTGCTAGCAAATTAGCCCACTCCCTGTTTTTCATCGTCAGTGCTGAATTCCTATTGCAAAAGCCCACATGACGCGTTATCATAAGCGCGTCGAGTTCATATTTAAATGGGGATTCTGGCTTACAATTTCTACTAATCTAATCTGCCTGCCTCTGGTTATTATTTCTGTCTACCAATCCACTCATTATCCATGTTATACCAATACTAATGGAAAACCGAACAACAGCCCCCCATCCCAATTCGGCTGGTTCTTCATCCTCCACGCCCTCCTGTTCATCCTCGACATCTTATTCCCGTTACTACGATGTGTTTATAAACCATCGTGGTCCGGATGTT
>ML790637.1:9248-22421 GCA_009831015.1 Picea engelmannii | reverse complement strand
CGTTAAATTTATAGATATTTTGAAATTGTACTTTTAGCAGTCAGTACCATTAAAACCAAAACCTCAAAATCAACCATCAAATTGAAATGTAGTGCTACCGGTAGCACCCATTTTAAATTTGGGGTATTAAAATGACATTTTTTAAAAGTGGTAATCAAAATCATCCTTACTACAAACAAAATCATCAAATAAACCCTTAAATACTTACTTTTTAAATCTTAGTTTATCAGTCCAAACACAACATAATACATAATACCATAAAAACAATACATTTAAAAATATATAATCAAAACCCAAATTTGAAAAGAAAAAAAACATTAAAAAAAAGGTGGATAAAAACAAAAACTAAAAAAAAAATGAAAAAAATTTAAAATTTTCCCAAGAAAACAATAATTTCTAAAATATGTATCTTTGTTTTTGAAAAAAAAAATAGTAAAAAATCCATTAAAACGTAAAATAATGTATAAAAATATATAATAAAAAAAACAAAAAAATATTAAAATCATGTCAAAATAAAAAAATAAATAAAAAACTAAAAAAAATTAATTACAAATTAAAAAAAAAGTAATATATATAACTATATTATATAGTGTTATATAATAATATAAATATAATATATTTATATTATTAGATAACTATATATAATATAGTTATATATTATATAACTATATTATATATAGTTATATAATAATATAAATATAATATAGTTATATTATTACATAACAAGGGAAGATTTACGTTGAATGAGGGTCGTGGGCCATTTCGGGCATCGCCCCAGCCCCCGTGCTGGCAAGGGCCAGGTCCCATGGGTGCTATGGGACCTGGCCCTTGCCCGCACGGGGGCTGGGGCGATGCCTAGAATGGCCCACGGTCCTCAGTCACGCTCAACAAATACATGTATGGTTTAGTGACCCGTTGATAAAACCACTTCGTTGATCTTAGACTTGTTGTATTTTTATGATACGTTGAGTACAAAGTAGTAAGCGATCCTTCCATGTAGAAATTAAAAAAAAATAGTGTACAAACTCAAACACCCACATCATATTAGTCAAATTAAGTGTTTATTGGCCATAAGTTTATATATAGTTATATAATATAGTTATATTAACTATATATAATACAGTTATATAATATAATTATATTAACTATATATATAATATAGTTATATAGATTGTTTTTTTTTTAATTTGCAATTAAATTTTTATATTATATAGATTGTTTTTTTTTTCAAATTTGCAATTAAATTTTTTGAATTTTAATGTTTTGTTAATATTTTTTTTTTTTGAATTTTGATATGATTTTAGTAATTTTGATATGTGTGTTGGTGCGTGCACTAAATTTTGGCGACGCGTGAAAAAATATTGGTGTGGGTGTGCACACAAAATTTTGGTGCCGCGCGGAAAAATGTTGGTGTGCGAGTGTGCGCACTAAATTTTGGCGATGTGCGGAAAAATGTTGGTGTGCGGGTGTGCGCACTAAATTTTGGCACCGCGCGAAAAATTGTTGGTGTGGGGTGTGCGCACTAAATTTTGGTGCTGCACAGAAAAATAATAATGGCGCGTGTGGTGTGCACAGTATTGGCAGAGCACAGAGGAGTTTGGTTGGTGCACACACAATATGGGTATATGTTGTCACGTGATAGTTTAGTTAATGATGTGTGTAGAGTTTTGGTGTGCAGTGGGGCATACTAAACTTTGGCATGGTGTTGAGCGTAGAGTGAAATGTGCACGGAATATTAGCATGCGATACAAAAACTACGCGCGGAATATTAGCACGCGATACAAAAACTGCGTGTGGTGGATATTGGTGCGTGACACAAAAGTAGTGCATGCAAGTTCTTGGCGCGACAAAGAAGTGATACAAAGTGGTTTTAAAGTGTACGAAGCATGATTTACCTTGTGTTGTTGTTGTGCATGGTGAATATGGGGCTACAGGTTGAAATTTTTGCGCACAAAGTTTTTTTGAAGGGTGAACAACAATAGAAAACGAGTGATTTTCTGCGACCTTTTATATCATTTGAACGTCATCTTTTTGCAGCGCGTTTTTGAGGCCCTTAAGAGCATTTTTAGGCACTCGAAAACCATGAGAACAGGATCTGCCAAGGCACACTCTGTCTCTGCAGCGCAAATAAAATATCTAGGAGAGCACTTTTTAAAGGTTTAAACTGTTCGTCAAATGGAGTTTTTATGAGAAAGTTACAGCACAAACAATGGAGGGTAAATTTTAAGACCCATCTAACTTCAAAGAGCCATAACTTTCTACTCCATAATCAGATTGAGGTGCAAGAGCAGTGAATGGAAAGACATTGAACCATAGAAGACATTCCAAGAGCCGAATTACATTTCTGGGCATGGTAAAATTGCTTAATATGTAAAAGAAGGTACCTGTAGCATTCTAGTTACAATATGGTATTTTGGTCTAGAATTTCAGCAGGCTGTAACTAGTATCCCATAACCCAGAAAGAGGTGAAACTTAGACAGAGTGTCCATAAGATGTATATGAGGAAACAAAATTTATATCCTATGAAAAATCCAATGGAGTAGGTGCGAAATTGTTTAATTGCAACACAAAGTTGTGCCAAGTTGAAAAATGAACAGACACATTAATGGACAATTTTCAAATAAGCATAACTTTCTACTCAAGACTCAGAATTGAGAATGGGAGAAGGAGTTGGAAAGGTATTGGGTAGTGTAATCTAAATATCCACCCAAAAAAATGATTTGGGCATTCCATGTTTCAGGAAATCAGAAGAAAGAATTATGATATGTATTATTGGACTAGAATGGTTCATATTTTCATGAAATTGTTAAAACAGTTAGCCTGACAAAGTTTTGTTGGCTGCACATTTTGCAGAGTTAACAAAAGCTAGATTAGATCAAGATCAGGACAAATTCCAGAGTAATGGAGGATGCATAAGGGACTTACAGTCAGGAGTATGAGATCAGAGGGATGGATGTCCATTTGGGCATTGAAGGAACAAACTCCAATGGACTTGGAGAAGGAAGGCATGAAAACATGAATATGGAAGAGACCATTAAAAATTTGCAGAAGGATGTCCAAAGCCATAAATATGATAATGAGAGGGTTATGAAATCTAAGGAGCAGCAGGATGACTTCAACATGAAGTTATTTCACAACTTGAATAGAATGGAAAATAAATTGGACAAAGGGAGTGATTCAACCAAATATGGAAGTCACAGGCCTCCTCATGAGAAAAGAAGAACCATAAGTGTTAGCAGACATAACCACCACTCCCCAAGGCATTCCAATAAGAGAGCACAAAACAGATTGAATCCATCCCCTGTCAGGAAGCATAAGGGGTATGGGGTGGATGAGCTATGTGGAGAAATGAACAAAATCAAACCTCCTACATTTGATGGTGAGCACAAGAAGGATGAAGATGCAGAGACATGGTTGTTGGGCATGAGAAAGTATTTTAAATTGAATAATTATTCTTCTCATGCAGAAGGTAGAATTGTCATCGATCAACTCAAGGGAAAGGCATCGATGTGGTGGGATCAACTTGTGTAGGAGAAACACATTAAAGAGAAAAGTATTACTTGGAGGGAATTCAAGAAGCATTTTGAGAAGAAATACTTGACTAAGAGATACTATGACAAGAAAATGAAAGAGTTCTTTGAACTCAAGCTTGGGAGTATGAAAATTGATGAATATTAAAGAAGGTTTCTAGAACTACTGAAGTATGTCTCTTTTATCAAGGATGAGACAGTTAAAATTCAAAGGTATTTGAGTGGATTGTCATCATTTATCAGTGAAAACATACAGTATGATGATCCAAAGACATTCGAGGAGACCGTAAGGCGAGCTAAATGCCTATATGATAAACAAAAAGCAAGGCCAACTTTCCAAAAATCTTGGGAAGACAAAAATAAGTTCAAGATGGATCAAAAGAAGAAGGGAGCTAAGCCATCATTTTTCAGAAATAATCTCTAGCGACAACAAACTCCTAGAGAACCTATAACGATTGAGACAGGGGGTCAAAGGCCAAGGCATCCACCTATTCAATCTTGGGGTTGTAAAGGAGATCATATGTACAGAGATTGTCCTAACATAGGTGAAAAAAGTGAGAATTTCTCATAATGTACAACAAGCTGAAATAATGGAGGACATTGGCATAAATGTATCAAGGATCTATACAACCCTGGACAACAAGAAATCAGAGTATTAGTCACATATGATTGAAGTGGAAGGTATGATCAACAACCAAACCATTGCTATTTTAATTGATTCAGGAGCTAGTCATAGTTATATAGATACTAAGATGGTGGAAAGTTTCCATTTTCCAAGAAGCAAGCATGGAAAATCTTGGTTGGTGTAGCTGGCTATTGGAGCCAAAAGAAAAGTCAATGAGATGGTTAAGTCTTGTCTTATGGACATGAATGGACTGAACACCAGGGAAGATTTGAACATATTGCCTTTAGGTTCTTATGACTACCTAATTGGTATGGATTGGTTGGATCAACATCATGCTATCCTAGACTATCATAACAAGGAATTTAATTTCTTGGATGAGGAAGGAAGTCTAAGGAAAGTGCAGAGAATTCCCAGGACAGTAACCATCAAAGAAATTTCAGCATTGCAACTGATGAAATGTTACATGAAACGATGTCAAATATTTGCAGCTCATATGGAGAAGACACCTAAAGATAAGGTGCCCAATTTGGAAGATCATGCAGTCTTAGAATATTTTAAAGATGTGTTCAAGGAGGTACCAGAACTACCCCCAAAGAGAGATATTGATTTCTCTATAAGTTTAATTCCTGGAGCAGCTCCAATGTCAAAATCTCCATACAGAATGAGCACACTAGAGATGAAGGAGTTGCAAATGCATCTTGAAGAGCTTCTGAAGAAGGGGTATATGCGCCCAAGTGTGTCACCTTGGGGTTCCCCAATTTTGTTCGTGAAGAAAAAAGATGGGACATTAATATTGTGCATTGACTTCATACAATTGAATAAAGTGACTGTTAAGAACAAGTATCCTTTGCCAAGGATTGATGATCTTTTTGATCAATTGAAGGATGCAAAGATATTTTCAAAGATAGATCTCAGGTCAGGATACCATCAAGTAAGGATTAAAGAGGAAKATATCAACAAGAATTCCTTTAGGACAAGGTATGGTCATTATGAGTTYACAGTGGTKCCATTTGTGTTGTCAAATGCACCAGTTGTTTTCATGTGCTTAATCAATCGTGTTTTCCAAGATTATTTAGACAAGTTTGTCATTGTCTTTTTGGATGAAATTCCTATATATTCCAAGTCAGAAGAAGAGCATGAACATCATTTGAGGATTGTGTTGAAAGTATTAAGGGAACATCAGTTGTATGCCAAATTGAGCAATTGCTCATTTTATCAAAATCAAATTCATTATTTGGGGCATATCATTTCAAAGGATGGCATAGCAGTGGATCTTGAGAAGATAGAAGCCATTAGAGAATGGTCAGTGCCAAAGAATGTGATAGAGGTCAAATCATTCATGGGCCTTACAGGCTACTACAGGAGATTTATTGAAGGATTCTCAAAGATTGCACACCCAATCACTTCCTTGCAAAAGAAGGGTGTGAAGTTTCAGTGGACATTGGATTGTGAAAAGATTTTCAAGCACTTGAAGCAATTATTAACAAGTTCTCCAATACTAAGGATTGCAAACCCAAATGAAGACTTCATTGTATGCACAGTTGCATGTAAAGAGGGACTTGGTGGAGTCCTCATTCAAAATTGGTTTGTTGTATGTTATGAGTCAAGGAAGTTAAAGGAGCATGAAAGACACTGTGCCACTGATGATTTGGAGTTAGAAGCCATAGTGCATGCCTTGAGGAAATGGAGACACTACCTCATGGGGAAAAGGTTTTAGCTAAGAATAGACCATTATGGTCTGAAATATTTATTTGATCAGCCAACTCTAAATGCTAGGTAAAGCAGATGGTTAGAATTTCTAACTGAATATGACTTTGATATAAAACATATCAAGGGGAAAGAGAACAAAGTGGTTGATGCACTCAACATAAGAGTACATGAATTGTATGTTACAACCATTAGCATGTGCCAATCAGATTTGAAAGACAGAATTATAGAGGCTGCCAAATCAGATTTGCAATACAAGGAATTAGTGGAAAAATTACAACAAGGTATTTTGCAGCAGAAAATTGAGGAATATAAGCTAAATATTGATGAAATTATCATGTACAGGGGAAGAATTTATGTACCAAATTCCTAGGAGTTGAAAAATCTGATATTGAGAGAAATGCATAATGTACCTTATGCTGGGCACCCAGGTTATTAGAAAACTATTGCAGATGTCAAGAGCCAATATTATTGGCCAGACATGAAGAAAGAGGTTGTTGATTTTATTGCTAGATGTTTGGAATGTCAAAAGGTAAAGGATGAGCATAGACACCTAGCTGGTTTGCTACAACCATTACCCATCCCTAAGTGGAAATGGGAATTTGTAACAATGGATTTCATTACCAAACTTCCCATAACAAACAAGCAACATGATTCTATCTGGTAGTGGTGGATAAGCTTACTAAAGTTGCCCATTTTGTTCTAGTTAAGTTCACTCACAAGGCAGTCAACATTGTTGATGTTTATATGAAGGAAATTGCTAGATTACATGGCATACCCAAGACAATTGTGTCTGATAGAGATCCAAAATTTACCTCAAAATTTTGGAAGGGATTATTTAATTTATTTGGAACAAATTTGAATTTTAGTACAACTTATCATCCAGAATCAGATGGACAAACAAAGAGGGTGAATCAAGTGATTGAAGATATGTTGAGGATGTATGTGATGGATAAACCATCACAATGGGAAAACTACCTACACTTGTTATATTTTTCTTATAACAATGGGTACCAAGCATCTCTAAAGATGAGCCCATTTGAGGCACTTTATAGTAGAAAGTACAACACACCAGTAAGTTGGGATAACCCAACAGATAGAGCAGTGGTTGGGCCAGATTTACTCAAAGAAATGGAAGAGCAAATGATAAAAATAAAACAAAATTTAAAGGCAGCCCGAGATATACAAAAAAGATATGATGATAAGGGAAGAGCTCATAGGGAATTTAAAGTGGGAGACCATGTATTTTTGAAAGTAAAAGCCAACAGAAGTTCCCTAAAGTTGGGAAATTGTTCAAAGTTGGAAACTTGCTATTGTGGGTCGTTTGAAATCCTAGAGAGGATTGGTCCAGTAGATTATATGATTGAATTTCCTACATCTATGTCTATTCATAATGTATTCCATGTATCATTTCTCAAGAAATATATACCTGATGCTAATCATGTTATTGATTGGAATGTGATTCAAGTGGAGCAAGAAGGCGCTTTCTAAGTGCATCCGATCTGCATTCTGGACTAAAAAATCAAACAGCTCTGGAACCGAGACATAGGGCTTGTAAAGGTCCAATGGACTTGGTATGGTCCTGAGGACGCTACTTGGGAGAATGAGGATGCAATGTGGGAAGAATACCCGCATCTTTTTTAGGACTTTCAAAATTTTGTTGTATATGTGTACATGATGCACTGAGGACATTGCATAAATAAGGGGAGGGGATTGTAATATCCCTAAGGCCGAACCCAATTGTAAATGTAAATGCAAATGTACTTAAGATGGTGATTTGTTTGATATCATTTTGTATGCACCTTTCATGGCATAGTGCGCGCATGTACTGTGTAGTAAAATGAGGAAGTTTGCACATTCCAAGATACCGTGCGCAAAAACTTAAGCGTGCGTGATTGAGAGGCCAGGGAGCCTTTGTGTACATGTTGTGTTTTATAGGCTAGTGAGCCAGTTGGTATAAGCTAGGATGCTTATGTTTTAATTAGGATGGAGAGCCTAGATGTTAAAGGCCAGTGCGCCTATTTTTGTATATGTCTCATAATTAATATCAAATACATCGTTGCGTGTAGAACAACCACGATAAAATAGATGGGTGACTAAAATCCATTAGTTAGTGAAAGGGAGGGGCCTAAAAGTTAAGGAAAAGGGGTTGAGCTAGGGAGCTTAAGCCAAAAAGGAATATTATATAAATATTTCTTAAATCATAAAGTATGGATAATTATTTTATCATAAGTTCTAAAGTTGGGGACCAGTGGGCCAAAGTAGCTCCCAACATGACAAGTGTGAATTTGGGGACGTGCATACATATTTTTGGGACTTAGTTCATTTTGGGGATATTTTCCATCATTCTTCCCAGGATTCCTTGCATCATTCAGTCATCCAGTCAATCATCCATGAGAATGCACACACCCATTGAGCTATCCTTCGTATCTTCATGATTGTACCTGAACTTGTATCTTTAGACATTACATGTTCATGTAGATGGTTATCTTGGGAGATGGACTGAAGAGGCGGGTTGTCAGGCCCATGGGATATTGAAGAGGTGGGTTGTCAGGCCCGTGAGCAATTTCTCTTTGGGTGAGATAATTGTTGGAAATTGATTTCCTGAAGGTGTTGAACTGCAGCTATAATGCTCTGAGACTTCCCGTCTGACCTCTTGCTGAAGCCTAGAAAGGAAGTGGAGAAGTCGAAGGACTATTGAGCAAAGAAAGGGCACACTTCCTGGGTGGGACAGGCATGTGGGGAATGAGGAAATGTAGGTTGTTAGTTTGAGTTGGCACCTAAGACGGAGTCTTTCCCGTTGTCTATGAGCCTTTAGCCTGGTTAGGAATCCCTTTACCCAAGTGGAGTTTAGTCCCAGCTCGAGGGTGACTCACTGTTGAGAGTGATGAACAATGTGGTCTAAGGCTGGGAGGTTCGTGGAAGGTCTGCACGCAGTTGGTGACATTCTCACCAAGATAAGTGCCAATTGTGTGATAAATTTACATGCTGCATTGTTATTTACGTGCTTATTTTTTATGGGTTATCATATGTGTGGTTATAACTGTGTTTATTTTTATGGTTATTTCCTGTATATGCTGCATGTATATGTTTACTATTATTTCAGTATGAATCCTTGCATTTACATATGTATTTGGTTGTTTACATTATATATATATATATATATATATATATATATATATATATATATATATATCNATAACTTAGTTAGATGTTGGGTATGTTACAGTATGTTCCGCAGAGAGAATAAAAAGAGTTCTCTAGTGTAGCGTGGCCTGGCATGGATGGTCGGGGATGTTACAAGGGGTGTGTTGAATAAGCTCTTTGTTTGAGCATTTCATTTTCCGTTTGTTTATACAGTAGATCAGAAATAAGAATCCATAGCCAAAAAAAGGAACTGGGGTGTAGTTGTGTTTTTAAGTTTCATATTAAATAAAGAATCCATATCACAACAAAGACACTGGGGTTTGTTATTGTTGTTGGTTTGATCTTCTTTTTGAAGGAAAAATTGACGCCATCTCTAAATATGGCTAGAAGAGTTTTAAAATTGGCGAACAAATAAAACTTTAGTAGGTGCCCTAAAGTAGTAGGGCCCACCCAAATCGTAGATTGAAAAACTAATCGACATCTCACACTCATTGCGGAAATAAAACGTGCCTGAACGTTAATATCCTAGAGTGGTCCCTCAATTGAAAATGTGGTAGTGTTCTTGAGATACATGGAAATTGGTGGTTAATTGTGGAAGTCAGAGCGATGTGGATCGAAACAACCCTCGACAACCTTCGAAATCACATGCTATAGTAGTAGGGTCCACCCAAATTGTAGATTTCAAAACTGAGTGACAACCACAGTTCATTGTGGAAACAAAAGGTGCACGAACGTTAATATCCTAGAGCGGTCCCACAATTGAAACCATGATATAGCTTGGGAGGTACATGGTAGTTGGTGGTTGATTACGAAAGTCAGAGCGGTGTGGATCCAAACCACCCTTGACAACTTTCATAATCACATGCTAATATCACATTTAGGGTCCCCCAGAGATCTGCATGTGATAAAAAAAATTGACGTCAAACCGAATCATCAAAGGAAAAGTCACAAGGACCATGCTTTCACTGATGAATGACTCGGTTGGTTCCAGCAAAACAAGAGGTTTGGAGAATATGACAAATTCATCAGAGAAATAGAAGAGAAAAATGACAAAAAGAGGTGGTTAAAGCTGAAGCAGTCAAAGGCACTGGGGTGCAGTTATAGTGTGGATTCAATAAGATATACATTCCTGACAGAAATAAATAGAGGTAAGTTACAACCAGTGGGAGTGGGGTTCTGAAAGGTAAGGCACCTAATCTATTATTCTTAGCACCTCACAGTGAAGTTCTATCATCGGTTGGAGCCAATGTTGTAACCTAGGTCTGTACCCCTGCCCTTTCCCTCCTTTACCCTATACATCCATCGAGTTTGATTTTTTTTTTTGTGTTTGGTGAGCTTATTTTCCATGATTTAGTCACCCATCTCCTATGGCCCCTACTCGTCTTTTCTTATTTTAGACCATCTTTTGATTTCTTGAAAAGTGATTACATGTTTTGGTTTGAGATTTAAAATACTTGTCATCATGTTTACCACTAACTGAGCATGCAGCAGGTCCACCAAGTCCTTTGTATGCGTAGGAAACTTCCACAGAAAAAACGTAGCAATTCAGACCAATCCATTTTGAGCTTAGATTATAAGCCAAATAGACAGGTTACATTTCGATGGTGGAGATCCAACAATCCATTTATATCAAAGGCTCTCACACATTCAGAGTCTCAAACTCGCGCGAGGTTTAACAACAAAGAAGATGACGTCACTCCACGACTTTAGCGTTCGAGCGTCTGAACTTGCCATTGTTTGAAATCTTCCGAAGTGCCCAGACACTGAAGTGTTGAAGCCTCCAAACACTGGAACCCATAACTACCACGTCACTCCGGGAGATCGTCCTCCAAGATTTAGCCATACTCTACATTAAAAAAATCCCAAACCTCGAAGAGCCGGAGACATGTAGCATTCATCAGTTAAGATACGTGACATTCATCTATGTTGATATGTGGCATTCATCTGGCGTTGATACATGGCATTCATCGATTATGACACGTGGCACTCATTTCAGGCACCTTTGGTTATGCCATCTGCTCATTTTCAGGTGACATGTGTCACTCTCTTTTTGTGACATGTAATCGATGGTGACATCATAGGGACATGTCACTCTAGGAGATTGCAACTCTGAGAGATTTCCATTCAAGGAAAACATAGTTCACCAAAGTCCCGAAGTGCCAGAGCCCCGAAGCACTGGAGCCCCTGAATGTCCAAGTGCCTAAATGTTGACACGTAAGGTCCGGAAGAGTGTCACTCCAAGATTGTTCCATCCATAATAGGAACAGTATCCCAAATCCTGGAGCCCCGAAGTCCCGAAATATTTAAATGATAAAAACATATTAATCTCGGGTTAATTAGTTATAAGAATTGGCTAATCACTCTACGAGTTTAGTCCTCTGGAAGATCTATTAACTTTTCATTCAAAAACTCCTGAACCCCTAAAAGTCGAAGACGCGTGGTATTCAAATGTTAAGACACGTAGCACTCATCTTTTAACGACATGTCACATTCATCTGTTGAGACATGTGGCACTCATTTCAAGCACATTTGGATTTTTCATCTATACTATTTCGAGTGACACGTGTCACCCTTCTTTCCATAACACGTTAGTGATATGACATCATTATGCCATGTCACTCCGGGAAATCGTCCTCCGGGAGATTCTCAGACTTTGCATTGTGGAGCCACCCGAACCCCGAAGAGTCGAAGTCCTGAAGTCCTTAAATAATGAAGGTTAAACGAAATATCGGGTTAATAAGTGATTAATGTTGGTTAATGACTCCAAAGCTCCCGAACACCAAATTTCTGAAGGGGTTCATCCTTATTTAATGCATATTTTGAAATGTTTAAAAAAGAGTGCCAAACTAGGAATTGGATAAATTGCATGCCTAGACTGCAGAAGGGATATCAGAGACTCCATAAAAGTGCCAGAATGAATTTCTTCTTTCCCCCATGAGATAACTTAAGGAAGAATGCAGCCAACACATCCAGTTATCTCCTAGTGGCCTCCAACAACATGCATGGATGATAGTGCTCGATACATAACTCATTTATGTCACTCCTAGTAATTTTCTGTCAAATCCCAGTTCACTCCAACATATGCATCAATCCAGTTTAATTGCTAGTAGCAATTTTTCAGTTGTTTAATTGTAGCATTCTTTTAGATTAAGGCATAATCAATGGTATTTTTTGTGTGATAATAACCACTCCTTTTTTCTTAATTTAATCTCGAAGTATACATTAATATACTCCAACAATGTTTTAATTAAGTTAATAAGTTGTCTTACAACAGATGTTGTAGAGTTAAGCCCCATCTCCACACTGGTCGAGGGCCTCTGCATTTATGATAAATATGTGGTTTTTGTATGTTTTGAGGGTTCAATTTTTGGGAGAATGATATCAATACATCAAACTAGTTGAACCTGTTCTATGCATGGATTAAATCTCTCTACCTAGTGAATATACTTTTGATGAGAGTTTTTTTTTCCAAATATTTATGTGTTTTATCTTATCTTGAATGCATTTTTCAATTTCTGTGAAGAACATTTCATTTCCTTCAGCGATTGTATAACTTGTCTTTACTAATATGCAACCTGTGAAACAACAAATGCTTTGGTGAAGATTTTTTTGCTTTGCAACCTATGGGAATGATTGTGTTTTTGATGCATGTTTAATGTCTTGAAATGATATTTTCAGTATTAAACTTCTTGCAGTAGAGTATTCATTGAATGATTTGTTGTTTTCCCATGTTTTATCCTCTATTACCTCACTTGTCATTCATTTTTGTGCCACCCACCAAGTAGAACCCTCTTCTATATCAGTTTGTTAATCCAACCATGTTTATATTTTGGTAAAACAACCCTCCAACTGACCAACATAATAAAAAAGCCAACCATTCCAAAACTTTAGGTGGCCTAGCTCTACCCTTTAGCAGTCACGTGCAGACTTGAGGACCAAAAATATCCTTGAAATTACAAGGCCTTTTGTTAGTGTAGGCTATGAGGGTATTAACATTATCAAACCATTTTTATTTTATATTGTAGATATCAATCTCTTCCAGTGTGGCATATAAATTATTGTAAAAATGGTTAAGATGATAAAAAAGTATAGCATAAATAAAAGAGGTATGTATTTTTGGATTTTGATATGTAAAAAAAGATAGATTAGAAATATTAAACAATA
>ML790636.1:264361-339680 GCA_009831015.1 Picea engelmannii | reverse complement strand
GAAAACGCGCCCCTGCAATTAAAACCACAACGCATGCGATCTCAGGCGAGAGGGACGCACTAGTACGCCGATCCTTGGCCCTGCATTCATCCCTGTTCGCTGCTGCATTCGATTCTTCCCTGCAAACAAAACCAGTTCGGCGGTGGCTAGGGTTTAGGCCCTAGCCGCGTTGCTTCCAGCTCGCTCCATCGCGTCTTTGATGAGGACTACTTTGACTTTTTCTTAAAGTTGAAGGACATGGGGGTGGGCTTTGATCCACTTATGTGTGCACGGGCCACGATACCATTTATTATAGTATCTCTGGGTGCAACCACACGTTCGACCACTACCTCAAGGTGTCCCCATGGCTCCAGGTAAAGCCCTCACGAGAATTGAACCTTGCCCAACGGTGAAAAACTCCTCGCTTTCCACCATTGGATCCAACCCCTTTGGGCATAGTAGTGAATTAATTAATATTGAAATGTAAATATATTTGCATATTTAGTATCTTTATTTAAATATGTTCGATTTGTGTATGATAAAATCATATGTAGATTATTAAAGGAAAAAAATGTCATATTAAATGTTAAGATATTTATACACTTAGGAGTTAGTTAAGATTTACTTGGTTTAATGTGTTGTTAGGTAAAAGTGCGCTTTTTAGTGTGTTTCTTTAGTATGCATTAGTATGCATTTGAAATTAGGAAATACGTTAGTCATGGTATCTTCCTGACATAGAGTGATTTAACAATTAATATTATCCTCGATCTTAACGACTACATTGATATATGGCTTAACACCCGATTGGTCCATGATCTCTATTTAAAGAGCATGGAGGGTCATTTTTCGATGATCGATTGTGAGAAACTCTCTTGTAAAATATCTTTTTCATATTTTTCTTTTTCATTAGTAAACTACTCCAAGTGGTCCTGTTCGCTAGGGCTGCAGATGTTTTTCCGTAGGCGTTTTACCAAGTCAAAACATCGGTGTGTTTATATTTGATCTGGTCGTATGAGTGGTTACTGAAGGTATTCATCCTCTGTTGGAATACCTGTGTTGTCGAACATGGTATTAGATCTTGTTTGAAGACCCACTCTCGTTGTAGATCGAGATCGTGAAGCCAAGTTGCCTCATATCTGGTTTCTTCCATTTTCGTACATTTATGGGATGAGAAGATTATTTTATTGCGTCTGGAGCACTCATTTTAGTCAAGTTCTCTTTTCGTTTCACTCAAAAACGTTTTCGTTTGCCCAAGATACGACCATTTTAGTCAGATCCGGAGGTATAAATCCTGAATACGCCCTTTTAAAAAAATTTGCAGAGTATTATTTTGGTTTTATATTATTTGTTTCCTAGTTTCTACTCTTTCAGATCTACGTATGCTCTTTTCCCCACGACCTACATGCAATTTTAAATATTGAAAAATTAGAAACAAATAGGAAAATGTGCATTTTTCAGGTAAGCTAACCGAGATCTAACCCTTGTTGTCATCGAGAAACGAATTTTTTTAATTGTGTGAAAATAGTTTTTTTTTAGCACACTCTCCAAGGACATATTTAACAACAACAACAACAACAACAACACCAACACCCCCAATCCTCCTGCTAAAGAATACAATATGTTTTGCTAGCCCACTTGGTTAAAAGTTGTCTTATTAAGTAAGAGGTCTTGAGTTTGAGTCTCTCTTTTTGTTATTTTTTTTAAATGTTCATGCTCGATTGTAAAGTGTATTTCACTTCAAGTATAAAATTGAATCACTATAAGTAGCTTTAATATTTTATTTAAGAGTTATTTATTTTGCATGCAACTTTTTTTTATAAAGTAACTTCATTGTAAAAAATGATCCCCACTCGTTTTTATAAAAGTGGGTCACTTCATAAAGCAACTTATTTGTAAAAGTGAGGTTATTTGGAGGAGTATCACCACCATGTGATTCTTTGGTTACCGTTTATGTCATTTTTAAAAGTGACATAACTTTCACATCCAAAGCCTTTTTTCAATGTCGTTTTTTTTTTTTAAACTGCCTTATTTTTCAAGATATTTCCATCCAGATCATCAATTTCAGTTTTTAATCCATATTATCTACATATTTAATATGGATTCTTCCAGTAATCGTTTTCTCACTAACATTAACTACTTCCAATGGAAATCCCATATGGAGGATTTATTAAGAAGTAAAGGCTTGTACTCGATTACATTAGGAAACGGAAAACAACCCATTGATGCTGATAAGAAAGTCAAATGGGATAATAGGAGTGGCAGAGAATGTGGACTACTCGAAATTTCCATCTCTCTTGATTTAAGGTTCCACCTTCAATAAATTGATGACTTTGATGAAGCTTGGAAAAAGCTTGAATGTGTGTTTGGTAAACACAATATTATTCGAGCACAACAATTAGAAAATCAAACACTGACTTTAAGTAGAAATTATTTTTCTTGCATCGAAGACTATCTATCTATGTTTAAAACAGAAAATGTCATGTGAATAATGTCAGATAAAGATGGAGGAAGAGCATTGCATCTATATTATTCTTTCTAAACTAGTTAGTGCATATTCTATGTTTGTATCTACCTTTTATGCCATGAGAAAGGCTCTAGGTAAAGCTTATCAAAACCCCACTCTTGAGTGCTTTTGCGAAGATTTCATTAGAGAGCAAGATAAACTTGTACAACTTGGAGTGATCAACATTGTAGGTACCTCCAACAAAGCCTTAGTCGCCCAACAGAAAGATAGACCCAACAATCCCAAGAAGCAACATCCTCGCCACAACAAAAAGAAAAATAAGGGTCCCAAACCCATTAAGATAACTTTAACTCCTAATGGTGACAAAGGAGAAAAAATAAAAATAAGAACACTGACAAACAGTGCAACTATTGTGATAAATACGGTCATGATGAGTCCAAATGTTTCAAGAATATGGCATCTTTAAAAGCAACGATGAAGAAGCACAATGCCAATGTTTTTTCTACTTCTTTTTCTTCTTCTCATGAACATGCACTTTCTTCTTATGATTTCTCCTTCAATGCAACTTCTACTTATTCTTCTGATGAGTGGCTTATTGATTCTGAAGCATCTTATCATATGGCTAAGGATAAAACCATATTTTCTTCTCTGAATGAATGTAACACCAAGAAAAAATTTGTTGGCGATGATAGATCTCTTAGTGTTGTAGGATATGGAACAATTAAAGTAGATAATGGTAATTTCAATGATCTATTATGTGTTCCAAGTCTCTCTTGTAATCGTTTATCAGTATATCAAATCACTCATTCAGGTGAAGGTAAAATCGTAGAGTTTTCACCTCACCAAGTTGTAATCAAGGATTTAAAATATCGTAAGAATGTTCTTGCAATTGGAATTGTTGATGATATTACCAGGTTGTACAAGTTTGAAAATTTTGGGTCATCATATTTTTCATTGGTTTTTGTTGCTCATAGCGATGACTTGAACAAACTTTGGCATGAGCAATTTGGTCATCTAAACTATCGCTCATTGCAACAACTATGTAATCAATAGATGGTTACTAGTCTTCCTCTCGTTTTATGCAGAGATGGTGTTTGTGCGGGTTGTGTTCTCGACAAACATCATCGAGACAATTTTGACAAACATGCCTCTTGGCACACCTCGAGTCCTTTGCAACTTGTTCACAATGACTTTTGTGGTCCACTTTCTTCTCCTTATTTTTTTGGGTGCAAGTATTTCTTAATTTTCATTGATGGCTTTTCTACAAGTACTTAGGTTTACTTCTTAAAACTTAAGAACAAAGTTTTTGACAAGTTTCTAGCCTACAAGGTCCTTGTAGAAAAGCAATCTAGACATCATATTCAAAGGTTAAGAATAGATAATGGAGGTGAATATGTGAACAATAATTTTACAAGTTACTGCACTACATAGGGCATCGAAATACAACACACTGTTTCATATACAACACGAAAAAATGGTGTTGCTAAGAGAAATAATCATACATTAAAATAAATGGCTAATTGTATGATCCAATCTAAGGGATTAAGTCTAAAGTATTGGGCATAAGCCATCAACTGTGAAAATTACATAGTAAATCCCACTCCCAAAAAGTCTCTTAAAAATATAACACCAGAAGAACATTGGAATAAAATTAAACAAGATGTAAGTCACTTCCATGTATTTGGAAGTATACCATGGGCTCACATTCTTGATGAGAAAATGAAAGCATTGCAGCCTAAAAGTGAGAAGTGTATATTTGTTGGTTATTATGAATATTTCAAAGGTTATAGACTTATTCAACCACATTGTAATGAAATTATTATTAGAAGAGATGTTAAATTTGATGAAAATCTCTTGGTCTGCGAGCCTAATTCGTCGATTGTGCCTTCTTCGGCCTATGAGCCATATTTGGCATTTGTGCCTTTTTTTGTTCTTATTCTAGTTTTTTCTCCAGATGATGAAAGTGAGGATGAAAATCCACCTCTGCCTGCTCACCTTCCTGCAGATGAGTCCTTTGAACCTGAACCAAAACCAACTCCACCGCTTCCTAGATGGGTTCATTCAACATGAGAAGCAACTGGTGATCTTGTCAGTGATCCTTTACATCAACGCCAGACATGTTCACAGTTCCAACGATCCTCTTCTCTTTTGGCTCAAGTTTCAGAGACTCATGATCTAGAGACATTTGCAGAAGATTCAAGTCATCCACATTGGGATACATCAATGAATGGAGAGTATCATTCTTTAATGGAAAACCATACTTGTTTTGTTGTACCTCTTACAAAAGGAAAAAACTTGTGAGATGAAAATGGGTCTATAGAACTAATTATGCATCAGATGGAAGTGTTGAAAGACACAAGCCTCAGTTAGTTTCCAAAGTATTTTCCCAACTTGAAGGAATTGACTGTAATGAAACATTTTTCCCTGTAGACAAAATGAATTCCATCCACCTTATTGTTTCCCTTCCTGCCTCACATAAATGGGAGTTCCATCAGATGGATGCTAAATTTTCCTTCTTGCATGGGGATTTTCAACAATAAATATAGATGGAACAACCTCCTAGCTATGTCCAAAATGTCTCTATCCTTGTTTGTCACCTTAAGAAATCTCTTTATGGTCTTAAGCAAGCTCCCCGGGCATGGTATTCCATAATGGACAGATTTCTTATTGACGCATGATTTTCTAGATGTCATTCTGATCCTAATGTCTATACCAAGAAAGTAGGAAGCCATATCACAATCCTTGTCCTTTATGTTGATGACCTTATCCTTACTGGTAGTTACTCAAAAATTTTAAACCATGTGAAAACCAACCTTAAGAAGAAATTTGAAATGACAGACTTAGGATTTTCTCACTATTTCCTTGGCCTCCAAGTTTTGCAAATCAATGAAGGAATTTTTCTTTCCCAGTCTAAGTATGCTTGTGACCTTCTTTGTCACTTATATGGAATATTGCAAACCAACCCCTTCTCCCTTCCAGTCTGGAGTCAATCTTGTTGCCACATTGTACCGTTAGTTAGTTTGTAGCCTCTTATACTTGACTCATACCCGTCGTGATATTTCCTTTGTTGTTGGTCATGTTGCCTGATATATAAAAATACCCTATGAAAGCCATTGTAACACAAATAAAAGGATACTTCGGTATGTCCTCGGTACAATTGAGTTCGAGATACATTACAATTCAGGGGGGACTCCTTTATTGGTTGTTTTCACTGATTCAAATTGGTTCGGTGACCGTGATGATCAAAAGTCTATTGTAGGTTATGTTTTCAACCTTGGTTCATGACTTGTAACTTGGGCCTGTAAGAAACAATAGGCTATTTCACTTTCTTCAGTAGAAGTAGAGTATTGAACAACGATAAATGCAAGTCATGAATCCTTGTGGCTTCGTCAGATGCTTTCAAAGTTTGGATTCCAATAACATTCGACCAACCTTTGGGACGGAAATCATAGTGCCATAAATATCGCCACATCGAGGTACACATGCACTTCATCATAAAGCACATTCATGATCAAGTTACTGAAGTGCTCTTTTTCCCTACAGAAGATCAAGTTGCAAAAATTTTCAGAAAGTCTCTTACAGAAGTGAAGTTTTCCAAACTTCGATCTATGTTAGGAGTTCAAGAAGTTGTCATCAAGGGGGGATAGGCTCTAATGCCTCATTCCTTATCCAATTGTGTCACTATTGTAAATCCTTCAGTCCTATCCCAAGTTATTCTTAATGGGGTATGTTATGATATTTAGACACTTAGGAGTTAGTTAAGATCTACTTGGTCTAATGTGTCGTTAAGTAAAAGTGTGTTTTTTAGTGTGATGCATTAGTATGCATTTGTAGTTAGGAAATATGACGATAACAATATGTTCTCGACATAGAGTCATCTGACGGTTCATATTCTCATCGATCTTAATGACTACATTGATTAGTGGCTTAACACCTGAAAGGTCCATGATCTCTATTTAAAGAACATGTAGGTTCATTTGCCAATGATTGATTGTCAGAAACTCTCTTGTAAAATCTCTCTGTAATATTTTTCTTTTGCATTAATAAACTACTCCAATTGGCCACATTGGTTAGGTCCGTAGATGTTTCCTTGTAGTGGTTTTACCACGTCAAAACATCGATGTGATGATCTTTGATCTGGTTGTGTGAGTGGTTATTGAAGGTTTCTGTCCTCTGTTGGAATACATGTTTTATTGAAAATCAAAACTACTAAAAGATGATGATATTGATGCTAAAAATATTCTCCAATCAGTTCCATGTTGTGGTACTTCAAACATTGATGTAGTAGATTCTCTTATTCCAATAATTATATAAACTTTTAGAATAGAATTGTAGATCATTTTCCTAATATTTATGTATACTTTTTTGTTTTCTAGACTGCCTAATATTGAAAAAAGGACATTAAATCTGGGAAGGTGATAAAGTGAAAGTGTTAGATCCATATGATGGTGTTGTTGTTGGAGTAAGAAAAATTCACTAACTTTCTATAATTTGTAGACTTACACCAAGTCCTAAATATGATGACATCAATATTATTAAGGTCATAGGTAATACCCCTTCCATATGAAGATAAACTAGATGGATGTAAATGTTTGAAAGAGAATAAAGGAAGTTTCACTTGGTCTTTGAAATATTTGGAAAAGTCAATGTAGATCATTTTTATGTAATTGTCTAGTTGGAGACTACATAGTTTGATGTTAACAAGTGTATGAAAGCATCTTTTATTATATTCTAATGAATCAATTATCATGTAATTAATTTCATATATATATATATATATATATATATGGTGTAAGATTATATGTTTGATCTTATGCATAATATTGCTAATTAATAAAGTTTACATGATCATATAAATTTAATCTCTTTCTACTAATTCACATGTCTAACACTTAGTTGCTTTTAAGTGTAGTATTATTTAATGTAAGTTTAATTGAATTTATATATAAGTGACATTTAGATTATTTTAAGTATAGTATTTTTTAATGCAAGTTTAGTGATTGCATGGCTGGCAATTTTTTTTATTGTTTAAGTATATAAAATTGTATATATTTTTTTCATTAATATTGGGTCAACCTCAATACGGTATTGTGACACAATTATAAAAAGTCATGGAATTGTTTAAATTATTCAAATAATATGAATTTATATTGAATAATAATGAGTAACAAAAATAGAACCATATAACCAATGTAATGAAACTAAAATTACATTACGGTAAATAAATATAATTTCTATGCACGATTGAATTAGTAATAAATATATGAAATATGAAAAGAATAAATTAGTAATAAAATATATAAGAATAATAATTATATATTCTACTATTATTTTAATTGAATTATAAGAGACTATGATTAGATCACTCTTCAAGGTTAAATATACTAATAAAAAAGATCAATAATTAATAACCAACTAATAAATATGATGATGATGATTGTGATGGTGGTGGTGGTGGTGGTTAACATCCATTGAGATTAAATTTTCTCTATCACACTTTAAGAAAAGTAAGGAATTACTTGGTTTTATTTTGAACTATCTTTAATTACTTGACAAGATTTAAGAGAAGCATTCCTAAATTATCCGAGTTTTGATGAGCAAAAAGGTTAGGAGGGTATTGTAAGAAATATTTTTAAATTGTGATCTAATGTGCTTGTACCCAATATATTTTAAGAGAAAGTGTTTTTCATATTCATCCCTCTTAGTACCATAAAGATGAAAAATTATTTCAGCCAATAATGTTTAAGGAATTATTCAATGTTGAGTTTCACTATGGAGTTCATGAGAATTTGTTCTAATTTTAATAATGTTGAATTTCTTCTTTACACTAGTTAAAACATAGTTATACTTTTGATTTTCTAAAGGAGGTTTGATTGCCTTCGTATAGTATCTTAATTTTCTTTTATCATCTAGTTCTTTATAGCACCACAATTTCTCCTTAAAGTTCGATGCAATAATATTTTTAATAATATTTTTGTATTTTTGAAATGCCTTACTCCTTGATTATCCAATGATTTATCTAAGACTTAACATATTTATACTAAGCCTACTTGGTGTAATATACCTACCAAATCTACTAAATAAAAATAAAAAAAATCTCTTACAAACATAGGTGATAAAGGTTCGTTTTACATTAAGAACGTGTACTATACAAATATTCTAACATCACCAATACACTTTCTCTTTGAGATTCTAGGACTTTATCTAAAGTTGTTGATTGATGTTAAATTATAAAATAAAAGCTATGTTTGCAAGGTCATTTATCTGTTTAGAAGTTACCAATCTTATCCCTTAGACAAGGTCTTTTCCTCTTTTTAGAAGTTACTAGTCTTACGCAAGACAAGCATGTAATAATGTGTATATCAAATACTATTGAAATATAATATTTTACTCCATATTATTATTAAAATACTTCATATAAATACTATTAAAACTCTTCGTATGAAGAATTCCACATTTAAGCTAATATTGTAGACGTATATTGTGATAACATATATGGAATGGCTTCTCATGGGTTTCTGCAAGCTCTTTGATACTCTTGCTATGACCTGGTTTTTGCATTCCCTTTGATACTCTTGCCACGCCCTCATGTGTATTGTGATAACATATATGGAAATTCTAGGATTTTATCTAAAGTTGTTGATTGATGTTAAATTATAAAATAAAAGCTATGTTTGCAAGGTCATTTATCTTTTTAGAAGTTAACAATCTTATCCCTTAGACAAGGTCTTTTCCTCTTTTTAGAAGTTACTAGTCTTACGCAAGACAAGCATGTAATAATGTGTATATCAAATACTATTGAAATATAATATTTTACTCCATATTACTATTAAAATACTTCATATAAATACTATTAAAACTCTTCGTATGAAAAATTCCACATTTAAGCTAATATTGTAGACGTATATTGTGATAACATATATGGAATGGCTTCTCATGGGTTTCTGCAAGCTCTTTGATACTCTTGCTATGACCTGGTTTTTGCATTCCCTTTGATACTCTTGCCACGCCCTCATCCCTACCTCTCTTGCCATTACTGGCCTCTTCTTGGAATGTCATTCTCTTTATGATACTAGCGCTACCCATTTCTTTTGGTATTTGGTAGTGGGACGACATACATGTAGGTGGGTGGGTAAGAACATGTTGTAAGTTTAAACGTTGGTCTTAGAAAATGTGTCATCTATCTGACCATATGCATGGTTTTCTCATTATCTCACCATCTTTGTATGGGTTGTTGTCCCTTAGTCCATCTCAAGTTGATGATCTTTGTATGGGTTGTTGGCCCTTAGGCCATCCTCAAGCAACAAGGGTTTTTTTTTAGTTGGCATCCTCACCCTCATGTGTCCGATGAGCTAGAAGAAATTTTGAATTTACTATTTAAGATATAATGTTTCCTAAATTTACTATTTAAGTTGTAATATTTCAAATATATATTATTTGTTTCTTGCATAATTGAAAAATATGTTTTAATTCAGTGATTGAGAAAGCTCATGTAAAATATAGTATAGGTCTTTCAAGATTTTCGTTTCAATCATATACAAAGAAAACATCATGTGGATGTTAATTGGATGAGAAAAAGAATGATTATGTATTTTTTTTAGGTGCATTCACCCCCAATTTCCACCCATACCTGCTACAATACCAATACCAATGGTTGATTTAATTAGCTGGAAAATGATTTTTCATGAATTAATTATCAAGAAAATGATTTTCCATGAATGTCCAATATTTACTAAATGAACAACTTGAAAATAGGCTTAATGGCTATTCAAATTTCTTGATATTACCTCGTGTAGCATCATCAAAACTCTATCAAATAATTCAAAAGAGACTAATAGTTAAAATGTGAATGTAAATTTATTGTTTAAGCTATATACAATAATATTATTACTCAACTCATGTGATAATACATATATATGAGCTTAAATGATACTTACTTCTTTCTATATGTATATGCTGACACTATGTAAATTCAATCCACCATAAACTTCTTCTTTTTTTCGTAAATAAAAAAGGGGTAAATCCTATTACTGTGTTGTCATTGTACAAAAAAGACACATGTCATTGGCTAGCCACTTGTTCCACCAAACTAGTGGAAACTAGAATAGGTGGCTTCCTATTATACGTTCAGCCGAAAATGCCATCCTCCACATCCCCTGCCAATTGGAAACCAGAGCAAGTGGCAGATGTTTGTCCTGAAAGATCTGTCTTTGAAAGCTAGAACAAGCTAACCACTTCTGAAAAAAGAAAACTAGACATGAATTATGCAGAGTCCTAGTACAAAAAACTAGATAGGAATTATGCAGAGTATGAGTACAGAATAACAAGAAGCTAATCATTGGCACCGTGAGATCTATCGTCCGAAGCTTTAGGGAGAGTGTCGTCCTTGGGTTGTAGCACGAAGGGTTGTGCACAGGTCGGGAAACACTACTTGTACGGTGTATTCGAGAATGCGTCGAAGAGCATGTCAATCCGCTTGCTAATGAGGGTGTCTCGATGAAGCTGCTCCACCATGTAGATTCTCATATCGAAAATGAGCTCCAACTGCTCCGGGCTGAAGAAACTAGGGGGAGTTGGGTTGAATTCCGGATTTGCGTTTAGCGGTGGAGGCGCCAATATGGGGAAGTTCTCCTACGTGGTTTTGGTTGCTCCATCCTTGACCGCCTCAGCTCCTGCATCAACATCACTAGTGTTGTCTTGAAGGGAAGTTCCTGGAGCCGTGTGGAGGAGTTCCTCTGGGAATTCCTCCTCAACAACGCATGTGGAATCTTCCATAGATTCTTGGGTACCTATATTAGCTTTGCTAGTGTTGGGGAACAAGTAATCATCCAGGACTGTGTAGAGGAGGGATTCCGGTGGAATATGGATAGGTTCCTCCAGATACTTCCTCGACGTAGGCCATCGATGCAGTTCGTGGCCTCACGGTGCACTAAGTTCTGGAAATAGACAGGGCTCATTCTAGTTGTTGTAGGCATCTCTTCTGGGTAGTGTAGATGTACCAAAAAGGTCCACGTATCGGGTAACATCTCTTTCTCTCTCGGCATGGTTGAGCCAGGGGCGAAGAATGCACTGAATTACTGCCAAGAGAACCCACTGCACAATAATCCAATTCATAGAGCAAGCACGGTGACAGAGCTCGAAGACGATATAATGCTAGCGAACGCTGGGCAGGAGAGATATCCCCGGGGTGGACATGACCGTTTTACTCACCCGTCTCCTACCATTAATCCACAATACCACAATTAACCTAACTCGAGGGAATTGTTCTTCGTTTCTTTGCAAGTAATTAAGGTCGCCCTCCATTCAAGACTGAGGTGAGGAATGATGGTTGGCCATATTTATGGCTGAGATCATGAGAGGGTTGTGTGGCCTCCTTTCACCACGTGGAACCCCATTGAGAACAATCTACCATAAAATTAACTCATTGGTAATATAAAAATAATTCCCTCCCACAGAGGATATCCACCTCCTTCTCTTTAGCCTAACATATAAAGCTGACAGCACCAATTATTCAAATTTTCTCTCATTTCCTGTGATTTACTACTCTTTGTTAGTTTTGTAAATCCTCAAACTTCCCTTATTTACGTTATGATTTGAAGAGGCCTAATCTGCTTTTCATTCAACGCTAATCTTGTTACATTCTGTCTTTATAGTAATCAAGTTCATCTTTTCAAATTGTTGTTTAGAATTGTTGATACTTGTACACACATATTTCACGTAATTCATATGGATACAAGCATGATGGGAGTTTTAGGGTGGGTAGTAATGGCAATTCTAGTAAGATTTGGATATGTGATCTTTTTCCACTATTTATATTTCATTCGATAAATGAAAAAGGTACCCATTGGATGCATGGCATGGCCAATAGTGGAAGAAAGAGTGGCTTTCTTCAAACCACACTACTAAAATAGAAGAAGAAGAAGATTTATGGATTATCACTACAAAATCTAATAACTGATCATATTAAAATTAATTTCATCTAAACGAATACTCATTATACATTCAATATAGAGAAGCTCATGGTAACCACCTAAACCATTGTGAGAAGAGTTACATTTAATCCTAGAACTTGGCCTACTTAAATATTGTTATCAATATCATAACGTTGTGAGTTGCTAAGTCTATCATTTCATATTAAAAGTGTTGTTTAATTTTTATGATAATGTATACTTTTCCAAGATTAAAAGTGTTGTTTAATTTTTATGATAATGTATACTTTTCCAAGATTAAAAGTGTTGTTTAATTTTTATGATAATGTATACTTTTCCAAGAAAGAAAAATAATTGAAGTTCCATAATTTTGTTTGACAATTCACAAGCTTTCACCATATCTATCTATCATTTTTCACTCTAGTCACAAGATTTCACCATATCTATGTATTGTTTTACTTTTCAGTGATCAATATGAGTCATTGTAGGTAACAATTATATATTGTGATCTCGCAATACCTAAAATTAATGCTTTAGGAGACTGAAACTATCCACAATGAGATTGACTTTACATGGGGAAACAAGTATCCAGTGGTAGAAGGAGAATGTCACCCAGATCTTTGAACTTGTGATATTGATCTTACAAATTGTGATATTGATCTTACAAAGCTTCCTTGTCCAACATACAACACTTTCTTGTCTAGCAATAAATTGATACATACACCCATGGATTTGAACTTTATACATTGTTGTTACAACCCCTAGGCCACAACCATGGTGAAACAAATTATCTTCATGTCGGCCATGTGTCCACTTTCCAAGAACATATGTTGAGCTTTGTTTTTTTTCATTAAAAGCATGTTGATCTGGTAACCCTCCACATCTAGGCAACACCTTTGAGTGTTTTATTCCATCAATTCCTTATGTTTAACGTGGTTAGAACATTCATGCAAACACATTTAATCATTCCACATGTGAAAATGTCGCACCCTAAAATATTAAAAGATAATAATGTCATATGCATTCATCTTTTCTTTGGTAATAAAAAATCTATATCAATGCATTTCGTACATTGAATATCATGACAACTCTCAAGTAAATGCACATTCTTTAAAGATATCAGAGTTTATTTTCTGATGTTGATACCCCACTATAGTCTATAATAATCTTTCGTGGTAATATATTAAAATCTGCAATACAACAAATATTTTAAAATATTTTGTATTTCTTTAATTTCATTTAAAGATTATGCTGCCATTGGAATTGACCTTTTTCATTGATGGTTGTGTTTTTCTATTGGGGGAGTCTACCACTTACACTCAAGGGCCATATGGTGAAGCCCAAAACAAAGTAGGCCACTCCATTGTTACGACTGTCATCGATGGAAGAACACAACCCGAGCCAACAAGATCTTCCTGCACGATACTGCAAGCCCATGCACTCGATCATTCAAGCAAAGGAATTCATGCCCTAAAGGTAAGGACTTTCTTCTCTATAACTCAACTTGTTTATGAAAGAAAAGGTTGTACGTTGTAGTAAAATCCGATGACTTATGTATCTTTTATGAAATGTCTAAATAAAGAGGAGTATTGGTATAGTTGTTGTAGGAACTGTAGTAAGAAGTATGTCTAAATGTGAATTGTGCATTTCAGTAATGATTCATATATACCTCCTCCTGAGGTCTATGAACTAGATAGAGAAAGATGAAAATGTGGATTCGTGGAGTTAGTTTGGGCTTGATCCCATCAAGTAGTATCAAAGAAGGAAGTTTATATTTTCTTGTGTATTTGATTTCAGATGAATTTTTGAATAATTACAGGAGATCCTTGTTTGTGAGAAGATTGTAGGTCTGATTTTTTTGAAATAGGGGAATTGTAGACCATATAGAACAAAGTGAAATAGAAAATAAGCCTTCAAAGAATGAAGATATTCATTTGAAAGTAGAGCACAAAGGATATTGTGCAGAGGAAGGCTACAGGACATTGAAAGTCCTGCAATTTGAAAAATATTCCAACCAATGATCAAAGATGGATGTTGAGAATACAAGATCATGGAGTAGATCTTGCAGGTATTGGCATAATGTTTTTATAATTAAACCCGTTAGAAGTACAATTGTGTTGCATGTAGCAACAGGAGGAGAAAAGGAATTTGTAGAAGGCCTTATGATGAAGACCATTTATGGGGGTCTGTCAAATCGAGATATGTCTGTAAAAAACTTTCATGAACTCTTGATAATGTGTTTCTGTTGCTGCTTCCACATTCACTCTCTCTCCGGTATTCCTTTCTCTCTCATGAATCATTCAACTTCTTCACATTCTCAGTCAATGAGCTGCAAACAAGCCTCTCTATGTAGTAAGCCTGAACACCTTCTACCCAATACATCACCAAGCTTCCTATCGATCTTTGGCCTTTTGGCATTACTGGTTATCTCCTCTAGAACCATTTCAGCATTCATTTTCTCTAGGATTCTGCACATACCCACTTCATTCAAAGAAATATTTCGTTTCTTTGTTACCACTTGATGAAGACCAAATATGGGGGTCTGTGGAATCCACAATGTGGAAATATCTCTTCACACAAAAGCATTGAGAAACATTACCAATGACATTTGTTGCAGATTATTTTGCACGAACCTCAGAAAACAACGTTGGCTTGTTACAGGTCATTCAATGCACTAAATCCGACAAGAATATTGACTTATCACAAATATTTATGTTGTTCTTTCACTGGGCCACTCTGATCTCCAATTCCTGCATGCTTCAGATTGCAAATTTTCCTCTCATCCTCTTCCCTCACACACACACATTCAAGACTTATACATCCAACAAGGTTTATCATAGAATCACACACAGTATGAAAAGAAATCAAGGATACAATAAACCCAATCACACATTGTTTCATTAGAATCGAGCTTGACTATTACAAAGCACACAAACTCTTTGGGCCTGGTGCCTTTTTGACCTGGTGTTACATTTTGTGTGTCCTCCTATCAACTACGATCGAAGTCTAAATTTATAAAAAATACATGAAGAGGATTAGATCATTCCTTAGATCCAATCTATTATCAAAAAATCATCAGAAACAACAAATACATACCAATAATTAACAAAAACTATTGTTTATGAGGAAATATCATCCTCTTGGCCACGTCCATCTACGTCCTTGCCTTATCGAAGGTCAAAATTATGATAATGATTTTGCGGGGTACAACTCTCCTCCATCACCTTACAATCAGTAAAGTTGTGACAAAAATAAGAGAGAAGAATAATATTTTGAGAGAGGCGAAGTTGTACGAGAAGAACCCTCACAACAATGAGAAATTCTGATAATTTTTTTTATTAGAAGAGGACCAATATAGTTCTCAAGAGGAAGTGAGTGGAGTGCACAAGGCTATATCTTTTGAAGATGAGGAGAAAAGGAGAATGCATGGTTTTAGGAAACATAACCAGAAGGATACCAAGGGGTGAAGTTCATGAGAAAATGTTTATGAGGTATTGAGTGGCAAGGTGTGGAGACTTGTTATAGAGGAAAGGCTTGATGCAACTCATAGAGGGAAAGGATAATATCAAAAAATAGGAGATGAAGATGACTACTAATATTCATGTCAGAGGTTTATAGAGAATGGACAACAAGAGGAAATAAAATGCCAAAGAAATTGGAAGAAAGTAAATGAATAATGGGTAATTTGACAAAGAACTTGTTGAGTTAAAGGAAAAACTCAATGACATGATATATGTGCTATAGAGGGAAGTTGAAGAAGACAATTGACAAGGTTAGAATGTGAGGAAAAAGGTCAAATGTATTATCATTCATTTGTTTGAAAAAAAATTAATGCAGATAATGAAAGTTTTTATGAGGACCGAGGAAAAGTTGACAAATAAGAGGAGGCACAGGTTGAGCACTTTGTTGGAGGGAGATAAACTCAAAGGAGATGAGTTTAGATGGAGGTCAATGACACCACAAGCAGTTCATATATATGAACCAAATCATGGATCATTCCTTGGAGAGGAAGATGATGAATATACTAAAGGGAGGATTGTTGAAATTTTCATGGATTGGTTGAAAACTCCAGATCAACATGTGAGGAAGATGTCAGAAGCATCAAATGAGGCCACAGAGTCTTACGTTTTTAAAACTAATGATTTTTGTATGATTATAGGTTGTAAAAAATTAAGCTGAACAATCACTTGAGACTGTCACAAAGATTGATGAAGGAGGAGGTATGATTTCTAAAAGCATAGATGAAGAACAGAATCAGAATTTTGTTATGCAGGAATATGAGATAATATTATCTCATAAAATTAGTAAGGGTGAATACTATACACAACTTGTGAATGGAATTTTTCAAGAAGCGGATGGTGATGATAAAACTCTCATGAGCTGCTCAGACCAACAGAAGGAGTTGATGCTAGAAGCAACATATGACACCCACGAGTCCCGTGGATTTAAAACTAACCATTGGTTTGAGTGTGTGTATGCAGGTTATAAATAATGTAATGATGGGAAGGTACAAGAATCTATCATAAAGAGGGAAGATACAACATTGTTCAATGAAGGCAGTAAGGAAGAAGAATATATGAAGCCAAAGGAAAACCAATCAGTTATAAAAGAGAAGACAATGTTAGTTTTCGGCAAGGAGGAATTTGCAAACTTTGAAGAAGACAACCAAGAAGGAAAAACCATGAAGGAAGAAAATATGCAAGAAAGGAAGGTGAAAGTAAAATAAAATGACAAGGCAGAAAACAAATTAGGACTGCATATAATGAATTTTGAACAAGATACATGTATGAAAATTCAAGATCAAGAGGGTCATGGCCAAGACGAAATAAAGAGAAATCCTTTAGATGAAGAAGACTGTCAAGAACTTCTGAAGGATACCAACATAGTTGAAGTTATGAGGACTAAGGAGAAAGTCATACATTTGAGAAGGAATTTGCAATTGAAAGAGTATGATGATTGTGAGGAGATTTTGACATATACATAACAAAAAAATACAAAGCGTGGGGTTATCATAAAAGGAAGCAAGGAAGATCAAGAGTGGAAGACAACAATCATTCTTATGGATGAGAATGGGCTTCAAGAGCCTAATAAACAAATAAGTTTTTGTATTGTGTTTGATTATTGTGTAGGTGTGGAAGAAAATATGCATTCTGAAGAATGGTATAAAGTTGGAAGCATCCATTTTACTGTAGGAAGGACAAACACTATAGATTGGGAAAGATCCTTACATATTTTCTATGAATGACAGAAGCATCAAATTGAAGCTAGTATGAAGTATATGGAACAAACTTCCATCACCGCTAAAGCATTGGAAACATACCTATATGAGTTGGAGAATGTTAAAGGAGGTTGCGGGGATCGAAGAAGTAGCTAGGACCATGAAAATTTTATGTGCATAAATGCAATAACAAAGGAGCAATAACAATATTGTGTACCAACAAAAGGAAAAGACGGAAAATTAATAGAAATAAAGAAAAGTTTGGGAACCAGGTAAAATAAGAAGATGGAATATCATGATAGGGCGATCATGAAATTTTGTTCCCTGGGAGTTTGATGAGTTTGATGCAGGAGCATCCAAACACAAGACAACATCCTTTGAAAATCATACCTCAAGGATATCAGAACCTTTGTAAACGGCTATAAATTCTCACATGTGAGTCACCAAGTATCTAGAAGGTTGAAGATAAATGCAATAGGATTAGATTAATTTTAATGTATTGTTATGTAATAAAACTATTTTCTTCTATAAAAGTTGGTTGAATAAATATAGGGTTATTTATGTTGTTGGCATTGACCTAGCTAAGAGTTAGGATCGATGGTATCTATGTTGGGTTTAAATTGGGATGAGAATGGAATGTAAGAGGTGTCCATGGTCAATAGAAGTGACCACAGAAATGTAATCAGTCCCAGTAGAAGTAGATTTGGTCTATCATTAGGCCAAAGAGACATATTTAGATCTGTAAGAGATTATGTACAAGTTTAGTTAATGAAATACGGTACTTATGTCGTGCTGCGATTATATCATGGTTTGATATCTTTATTGGTAGCTATGCTTTTCTATTTGCTCGCAGTTCTATTTATAAATGCAAGTAATTTCAATTTCTGATTTTTTATTTGAGATTGCGACATGGTAGTATTAAATACAGTGAGCGAAATAAAATTGAGTTGAAGAAGAATTCGTCTGGACCATTGGCGTGGAAATTAGTTGGCATGTGAACGATTGAAAATTGCAAATACAAAAACACGGTTCTACATAAATGAACAATGATTTTGTGGATTTAAGACTAGTAGATCAAAGACTTATTGGATCATATTGTAGCATAGGTTCCCTAGCTATCACATTCAATTTTTTGGTTTACACAAAATGAATAACAAAGGAGTCAAATCACAGTGTTTGTCATCAAGTGGGAGTTCAACCCATTATCAAATTGATGGTGGAAATTTATAGGAGAAGCGTTGAATTTTAAGTTATTCTCTATATGTAATTGGAAAACGATGGAATGAAGAGACGGTTTGAGTCCAAGAGGTGCTATAAGAGAGAGGAGTCTCTATTGAGAATGAGAAAATATGTTTTCTTTTTTTCAATGACGAATTCGAGTAAGTGATTTCAAATCCATGCCTTAATAATCATGGTATTTGATCTCAGGAATGGGATTCATTCTTTTCCATAAATCAAAGAATGCCATGAAGTATTTGGAATGAGATTGAGGTACTTCGATAACAACCTGCAAGTGTGTAATTTAAATCCCTGTGTTTTGAATATGTTAACGAGGAATTGTGCCATAGGTTTTTGGTCACATTAATGAGTAAAGGTGTATCATGCAAAGTATTTTCATTAACTGGAATCAACTAGAAGAGGTAAGAAACCCATATGCCTTTCTAGTGTGGTTCTATTTGTGAAGTGATAGGCCTGGAGATTCGAATCAATGATCTATGAATGGAAGAAAGTAAGAGCTATAAAATATCAATTAATATTTTCTTAGACTTGTTGATGACAATATGAGGGCACTAGTGGTGATCAAGAAGTCACACATAACTGGGAAGGAATTATTATCTATGCAATTAAAGGTTGTATGTTGCAGAAAAATACGATGACTTATATATTTTTTTATGAAATGTCCAAAGAAAGAAGAGTATTGGTATAACTGTTGCAGGAACTGTAATCAAAAGTACCTCTAAATGTGAATTGTGCATTTCAATAATGATTCATATATAGCTCCTCTTGAGGTCTATGAACAAGATAAAAGAATATGACAATGTGTATTCATGGAGTTAGGTTGGGATTGATCCCATCATAACTCTAGATTATCAAACCTAGGAACATGGTACTTTGATGGGGTATTATTCAATAAGTGTGTGTTATAGTGTCAATTGCCACGTTTGGAGCATTGGAAATATTATTGTCCTAGTCCCTATCCTACTTGCATATTAATGTTACCCATACCTCCTTGAGACCATGTGAAAAACATATTTTTGGAAGATGTATGTGATCCGAGTTATTTTGAGATTAACATGAAGACATAAATATAACAGAGATATAACAAGGAAATACATAGAGATATTGCAAGAAACACAAAAATATAGAGAAACCCAACTTCTATGAATTAATAAGAGATAAAAACATTGTAGAACACAAAAATGGTAGAATGGGGTATCTTATCTCCTAACTATCTCCTAAAAGAAAGAAATCTTGGCTACACTTCATTCGCAACAAGATTTACATCACACTCCATTTCCTGCTTAACGGGCATCCTTCACCTCAATTATATATGAGAGAGTGAGAGAAGAACAATTCCCATGATGCATGTGGCATAAATTAGTTTAAGTTTATAAAATGCCATAGGCATGTAAAACACTAGGACTTCCCGGATGGTCACCCATCCCAATACTACTCTAGCCCGACAACGCTTAACTACGAATTTGTAATGGGATCTGGTGCATTGACTCTACATTGTGAGCATGTACATAAGACCACTAGGAAATCATTACATGATGTTTGTAATTAACAAATGAAGATGACATTACATTCCATTCCCCATCAAAAGGGTGAATATCACGGTTTATCAAAACGTTCGCTGAATCTGAACCTTGGTGAGTCACTTTCCTTGTTGAAGTAGATGTCGTTCTTGTACTTTTCCTGTGGAAGGATGTCATGAACCTGTTGGAGGTGTTGGATATTTTCAACAAATATGGATGCATGATCTACCTTGGTCTGATTGTGGGAGGACTCTGTCAGTGAAGATGCAACAATAAGAGCTATATCAATGGGGGCTAATGGTTGGAACCCCAAGAAAACTTGAAAAGGGTCGTGGCCAATAGAACTATGTTGAACATATTGAAGAATGTCATTCTCTTTGTACTCATCTAAAATATTTTCAACATGTGCTGGAGAGAAACGTCTTGGGCCAAGGTTGTAGTGGTCACAATGACCTCCTGTTCATCGTATGAATGGATCGTGAAAAGGGCAAATTTTGTGGTCTTAGATATTACTTTCCGACATTATTTTTTTGAGATCAATGAAGTGGTAGTAGTTGGATCTACCTATGGTACCCTGTAGAGATGACCTCCCAGATTAACAATGTCATTGTGGGGCCGAGACTCATATATAGCATGATGTTTACACATATATGGTTGTCCAAAAAGAACATCGCAGACTTCAAGTGGAGAAACATATCACACTACCTCATCCTTAAAGGGCTTGATTCCATGGGATATATGAAATTGTTGGTTGACACATATGTCTTATCCTCGACTCAACCATCTCATGGTGTATGGTTGGGGGTGTGGCATTGTTGGTAGCTTCAATCTCTTGAAAATGTCGGCTGATATCAGGTTCTTATGACTCTCGCTTTCAAAAATGAAATGCAGTGGGGTCCCATTTACCCACATATGCGAGTGGAAGAGGTGCTCCCCCTCCTCAAGCTCCTCTAGTTCTTCTACTTTTATTGTTGTGGCCATGATAGGAGAAATAGGTTTTTCATCTATGATCTATTTTCTTTTGTTCTTCTTTGAATCAGAGTTCAATTCATGTTATGATTATTTTTCTTTGAGCTCGATCACCATGACTGGTTCGAGAGACATTCATCCATGTTGTGCCAGGGACTGTTGTGGAACTCACAACACTTTCTAGTGTCTTTCTTAGACTTCTTGTTATGCTTCTTTTCTTTCTTTTTGAAATGGATCTATTGAGGTTGGCCTTCCTTTCTATGTCCTTGGTTTTGTGAGTTAGGGTTGCCTTTTCCATGATTTTTTTGTGGCGTATTTTCAAATCCGAACACCCGCTTACTCTACTACTTGAATTTCAACTCAATTTTGACTACATATCAATAAGGAACACCTAGTGAGGAGATGTCCAAGAAATAAATCTCTTTTTGGATGTACCTATGTAGACCAATACGATACTTAAAAACCAGATGTCGTTCAGATTATTTGATACCCAACTTTGAGCGCAGGCTATGGAAGATGTTAGTTTACTCTAACGCCATCTAATTTCGTTTTTGACACAGAGTCGCCCATCTCATGTATTGGTCATCATATTTTCCGACAGGGTAGAACTCCTCCTTTAGAGAATCTACAAAGCCCATCCAAGTGGGTTCTCTCCTAAATGGTGTAGATTCATCTGTGGTGTACCTCTCTAAGTAACCTTCCAACCAAGATCTCACACGTGGAATGTATTTGAGGAGCACGAAATTGATCTTTCCCATCTCAATTTTTTTTTGGACAGAGTAATAACCTTCTGTCACATTCAACCATTTTTCTAGAGCATCTGCATCTATCTGGCCTTCAAATAAGGGGATATCAAAATTGACTTGTACCTTGAAGGGAATTTCACTTAAGAAATGATTTCTTGTCGAAGATGCCTTGGTTTCCACCATCGATGGTCCTCGAAGGATCTGAGTGAAGTTGTCAATCATCTCATTCCTCTGTCGCACGAGGGATTCCTCGAGAAACATCTTGAAATGATCTCCTTCTCTGTCATCTCTCTTTTCTTCCACCACGGGAGCTCACTTTGGATAGTGAGAGTGGTTGTCCTCAAGAGAAACTAGGTCGAGACCCAAATATCTATACCCGAATCTCGTCGGGGACCTTCTCTGAGAAACGACAAGGAGAAGGTTACTCTGATACCACTGATCTGGATTATTTTGAGAATGACATGAAGACAAAAATATAGCAGAGATATAACAAGGAAATACATAGAGATATTGCAAGAAACACATAAATATAGAGAAACCCAACTTCTATTAATGAAGAAGAGATAAAAACACTACAAAAAAAATGGTAGAATGGGGTAGCTTATCTCTGAAAATAATGAGATGTTGGCTACACCTCATTCGCAACAATATTTACATCACAATCCATTTCCTGCTTAAAGGGCCTCCTTCACCTCAATTATATATGAGAGAGTGAGAGGAGAACAATTCCCATGATGCATATGGGATAAATTAGTCTAAGTTTATAAAATTCCATAAGCATGTAAAACACTAGAAATTCCCGGGCAATCACCCATCCAAATACTACTCTATCTCGTGGACGCTTAACAGTGTAGTTCTAATGGGATCCAGTGCATTGACGTTATGTTGTGAGCATGTGCATAAGACCACTAGAAAATCGTTACATGATGTTTGTAATTAACAGTTGAAGATGGAATTACATTCCATTCCCCATCAAAATGGTGAATATCCCGGCTTATCAAAACCATAGGCTTGAAATGTTGATTCAATGGAAAAGGTGGATGGCTACAGATATCCACCTAGATCAGTGTGCACTCACATAGTTATGGAGCTTGTGTATATGTGGGCCACTAAAGGGAAAATCACGTACATGTCACAAAATGGCTAAATAATATAATTATTCCTAATTAAATGGTTATTTATTTGTTTGGTTAGTTTCTTGACTCCCTTTACCCATACTCAATCATCTCTAATCAATTAGAGACCACATAAAAGGATCATTTTGTCCAAGGGGAAAGGTAATGAAATGTAATGATTCATTGTACACCATAAAGAAAACACCTATTTGGCTATCCCTGCCAAGTTTGTAAGCCCTTTTACGTCCCTATTGATTATGTTTTGACCAGGAAACCCTTATTTTCGACCTCACTCTGATCACCAACCTATGTTAACAAGAGTTTCCATTTATACTCTCTTTGGGCCTATGGTGAATCTAGAGTCAAAACCAACCCGTATAGCAGGAGAAAAGGTGGAGGAACCACAGATTTATTTTGACATGCTAGGGTCGTGCAAGATAGGTATAAAGTTGTAACCACCTTAACTGCTGAATTAATATAGAAACTCATTCCTTCGAAGAAACATGCACTTGTGTTGTTCGTATTCCAATTCTTTGATATATGCTTTGTAGAAAATCAATTGTTTATATACTTTCATTACATTTCATAGAATTAACATGTAGTTATTAGTATAATGACCTCTTTGCATAGGTTTTCTTATTCAAGGTTATTGAAACTTGCAAAAAATCTATTGGAAAAGAGTTAAGGTACTATGGCAATTGGGAACGACAACAACTGTAGGACTTTGGGTGCATCAATCTTTCCCTTTCCTCTCAATAGCTAGTTATTTCTTTGAAATTCGGTTATAATATCTCTATTGAATGTTATATATGGAATGTGCCTTATGTACGGTCATTGGTACACTGTATTAATACCACTACTGCAAGGTATTTTCCTTGAAAGCACAACTAGCGATCGTATTCGGGACATATCTCAGTGGGTCTGTTTATGGGTTTCTATTTTTGTTTTCTTGATTGAAGTGTTTTTCTTTTGTTTCACATGGTTATCTCTACTTAGATGGATAACTTACAATTAACTAAGTCATCCTTCAACTGTACATGAGCCTTTGTGTTGCCTTTTGTTGTCTCTTTTTGAGATTTTTGGGTATATACGCATTGTTCTAGTTATCACGGTTGCATACAAATACGATCCCAACGAGTTTAGACAATTGTATACATGCGATCTACCTTCATTACAAGAACATACATCTTTCCATAAAGAATATTTTCAAATTTTTATTTTTATTTTTTTCTTAACGTTTTTAGGCCAGGTGTCTGGGGTCTCTCCTTAGGATTTGGGACTCTTGTTTTCATTGTCTTAGTTCAATTTTTTTTAGTTTCATTCTTTTAAAGTAAGTAAATTTTTTTTTTCTTTTCATTTGTGAGTCATTTTCAATTCTTTGATGGTAGTTTCAGAAGTTATTACGCAACATATTTTTATTTGAAGTAGTTGTCATTAATCTTCTTGATAAACCTTTATAGGTATGACTTCTTTTTGTTATTTCTTGTTGGTTTTTTAAGAATAAAGTTCATCTTAAATATTTCCTATTTATTTTACCTCTTAAACAATAAAAAATGAAAAATACTTATATAAAGTATACTATAATACCCTTTTGATCCGTTATCATTGTTTCACTAGAAAGAAAAAACGTTTTGTGTTCTTTCTCTCTTTATAGTGCTTTTAGGTTTTAAATTTTTCTTGAATTTTGAAAGATTTTTCTTTTGAAAAGTTAGTTTATCTTTGAAAAAAAGAATAGTCACTTCCTTTTAGGTTCTTTGCATTTTGAAGAAGATTTTGCATCAGTAATGTATATCATCTAAAAGAAAATTTGCATCTTTTACATATAAAAAAAACAATAAAAAATAGTTTTCTCCATTTTTCTAAGGCGTTTAGAACTCATATTTTCAGTGAAGAATGAACATTTTTTTCATTTCATGTTCTTAAGTGAGTTTTTTTTTTTGAGTCTATAATAAACCATTTAGTTTCACCCATTACCCTTATTCAGTAAGAAACTGTCTTTGTAAAATGAAGACTTAATTAAAATCAATTAGACATTTCATTTTATAGGGTAAACAAATTAGATTAGGATAAGGCCCCGAATCATGTTGGAGACTAAATTCTCCAAGGCCAAAAACCAATTGAGGAGTCTGAGATAGGGAGTGATGAAAATCCAATTTTCTTAGAAGTATAGTTGGGAGCCTCATCTAACACAAGAGTTAAGCATGAGGTCATGTGAATGAGAGTAGAGGATATAACCCTTCTGAATATTAACTAAGAATAGTCGAGAGATCAGCTTTTGAGGGTTGCCCTAATGCCTTTACCTTCTTGAGAAGTGACACTTTCATAGCTTTAGGATTTTCTACCCTATGGATTCGATCCTAACTATTGACAATACAACTCAAACACTAATTCCAAGTTGGTATCCTTAGTAGTTGTTCCTATCATTATTAGAGGTGACCGTAATGTGTTTCCTTTGGTACCTAGGGAAGACGTTGTATCACACTTCTTAGCACCTATAGAAGGTGCCCCATGAAGCGATGACACTTGCACTCGGAAGGGATGGTTAGTGTAGGTCGGGTAACTACTTCTCACTCCTTTATTTCTTTATGGGACTTTATCAACCCATTCCCTCATCCATAAGGTACCTACCTAGATTCATTACTACTACGACCTGAGGACCAAATCCATGTGTGTTGGAGGCTTAATGAAGTTATTTGGGATTGTTGTTTCCTTAGGGATTTTCGAGTGGTGTGATTTGTGTTCATAGACAAATTAGGTAATTGAATTGGTAGTCACCTTGAGCCTTTGATTTAAAGTGGTCGATCAACCGCCTCATCAGTCTAGGAGAGTTCAGGGACTTTCTCCCATTGAAGTGAATTCTCCGTTGTCTCCTTTGAGGCATCGACTTGATCAAACTAGTGCTTTTGTAATAGTTGGTCCCATCAATATCGTAGAGATAGAGCTTGTGGAAACTAAATATTTTGTGCCAAAGGTTACACACATTTCAAATCTTGAAGCCGAAGGTTTCGTTCCTCTGTTCAATCCTCCATTAACTAGATATGATGGTCCAATTGTTCTATAAATTCCATCTCCCAGGTCCGACTTCACTGAAAATATCCCTCTTTGGTGGTTCGTAATGGATGAAACTTCAAAAGTGTCTGGATCGAGTGATCCTACAACCCCCACTTCAACAATCATGATCGAAGGAATCTTTACTCCCTTTATATCTAACCAAATTAATAGTGTGGTTCAATCCCTAATAGTTGTGTTAGTCAACATCTCCATGCTATTGATAGTTGGGTCCACTCAACCTTTAGGTGTGACCTCATCATTACCCTTGGTATCTAACACATTTTCATTTTGTATGCCATTGATCTACATATAGAATGTATCGACTGGTTCTTAGTCAATTCCCCAAGCTACTAACATTGGTACAAGGACTTCGTCGACTCCCTTCCCAGATTTTCCTTGGGGAAGAGGTCATATTCCTTTACTGTTACGCTTTATCAGAAGTGGGCCTTTCCCATATTTTGACCCTAATCCATTCATGGGATGGGGTGGCTTTATGGGAACTAGATTCCAATCTGTTATCATTCCATCTTCTTCCAACCCATTCACATTATATGGTGGGTTTGAGAGTATTCATTTTCCTTCATTTGGAGTGTTATTAGGGGGAAACCCCTTCCAAGACCACTGGAATCCCACACGAGGGATGTCGTCATGGGGAAACCCCTTTCTTGGTCAAAACATCCCAATGAAAGGAATTGTTCCTTCACAAGGGTTGCCAATAGGGTTTACCTCGCTTTTTCGTATAGAAACCATATGTCTGGAGGTTTTTCTCCACTTAACTAGGGTCAACACGGTGTCACCAAAAACTATATCCCATCTGCAAGCTCTTCGTGGCAGCCTGGTGCCAATACCAATCAAGGGTATTATTTTTCGGTGGGTTCTCAGCTTAGTAACTCTAATGCGCCTAGTTCAAATTCTAGGCCCTAGCTGAGGATACCTTTTCTGGAAAAATTGAATTTGTTAGACTTGTCCAAGATTATGAATGATATTGCTTGTCATGATCTGAACTGGCCACAATCCCCACCACGTTTCCCTTGAAAATACCTAAGTTCAAAGGAAAATCTGTTGAGGATCTCGGTGATTATGTGATAAAATTTCACCTATGGTGTTCATCAGAATCTTTAAATGATGATTCCATCGAGATTCATCTTCTCTAGCGCACTATTACAGTAGTTGTTGTGAAGTGGTACATCGAGATTGATGTTGGATAACTTTGAATGTTTCATGTTTTTTCTTTGGTTTTCCTCAACCACTGTCAGCTTCATGTCTGGTACAATATTGGCATCAACCTCTTGTCTATACTTAAATAATACAAGGCACTCACATTTCGAATCATATCCAGAAGTGGTGAAGAAGGAACAAGTTTATCAAAGCCAAAGTTCCTTTTGAATTATTGTTGGAATGGTTCCTTGAGTCTTTATTTCTATACATATCGAAAGATGTATGTATGTCATGAGTCTTTTTGGAGGAAGAGGCCATCTTCAGAGCCCAACAGTTGGATTTTATATATTCACAATCTAGGATCATGTATGATATTATACTAAATGGGCAATGACCTGGTTTTGACTCATTAAATGCAAACTCTAGACCACATGTTGTTGGCATTGTTGGGATTGTTAAAATAAAAACCATAGATATGGTTACGACCCGGATGAAACATATGACTATTCATCCATTTTTAGTCATCAAGTCACTTCTTTGGCCATCCCCACCATCCAGTCATTGAATGTTCATGTTGTACAATCAATGACCTTGAAGGGTACCCAACAACCTAGAGGGAAAGGTAAAAAGGGAAGGATAAGAAAGGAGGTGGAGATAATAAAAATGTAAAATATTATGCAAAGGATGAAGGGGAAAAGAAGGATAAAAGAATGTGAAATTCCCGTGCAAGATTTGTGGGGAAATCACCTTACCCATTAGTGTCTACAAATGAAAGAGGCCTACTTCCTGCTAACACATAAGCAGTTTGTAGTATTGAAGAATCCAGTCCCACAAGTGTAGAATATGCAGGCGGGCTCCTCTACTGTAAATCCGCAAGGGGGAGCATCCAAAATGCACCTTCGTCGGATGGATCATTTTTTATTTTCAATACCGTGAACCATAAAAAAGAAGAGGATATACATTTTTTTACTAGGTTATGTGATTATGGTAATGTTGAGTCAACATATTAATATAAGGAAACCTCTGGTCCTCATAAATCTCTTCATATATAGAAGCTTGGGAAGGAAACAATGCCACACATATCAAAAGGTGTGTATAGGCATCCATCAAACAACCCTAATTCTTGAGCCTCTCACAACTATTATATTGTTGAGGATTTGGCTCAGACTCCATGTGTGATGTTATCCCTTGAGGTGCTCAAAGTTTCCTCATGTAGCACGATGCATTATTGTCTATGAACGGGATTTCATACTCTACGAGCCATCTCATTATGAATTTTGATGTTACGGAGGTGAATTCTGATTTTCCCTATCATGTATCCTTCCAAATTAATATCGTGTTCATAAAGAATGTTATTCAAAGGACCATCATTGATGAAGGTGCTTTGATGTGTGTCATTTTCTTTTCTTTTTGGAAAGCCATTGGCTCTCTGGAACTTACCCCTTGTCTTACTAATTTAATCGCATTTGATGGATGATCCTTTAGACTGAACGGTCTCATTTCCTCTTTTTCAGTCTAGTTAGGAGGGAAGTATGTTTCCATGGAGGTTGAAGTAGTTGATGCTTAGCTCAACTATAACATTTTTCAAGGAAGGAATTGGACCTATGCGATGAGGGGTGTCGTCTCATTAGTTTTATGAGTTTTTTTCTTCCCTCAAGAAGGGAGGATAGTAGTGATAGACTATATGTCGTTCAAACTCTATGATTCCATGGAAAATATGGGATCTACAGTCTTGTTGAAAAAAAATATCATATGAAAACCGATAACATTGGTGTTGGAATGTATCCATCGCTCATGGGAACTTTCACCAGTTTCGTATATTCGTGCTACCGAGATCAGTTACTAGAAGTCGAACCCCTTTTTCCCTTTTACATGGGTAGGTTTGTTTCAAACTTCCTACTTTGAATATCTGTGGGTGTTACCTTCACTATGTGAATCGGTTGAAGGCCTTGCTCATGCGGGGAATTTAAGTCTAGTGATCGTAAGTCATGCGGGCATTAGTTCACCAAACTTTGTGAGTCGTGTGGGATATCTGCAACGAGTCGTTGCAGGTCATACTTGGGGAAAGAGTCTAGTCCTTGCAAATGATATTGGCATTCATTCTCTATCCTATGTGATTCAATATGGGGGTAAAGGTCCATTCCCCACAGGTCATATAGGAGTTCAACAACCAACCTATGCTAGTCATGTTGGGAGCATGAAACTAACCTATGCTATTCATTTTGTAGATATGTCAACAACCTCTACGAGTCATGTCAAATACAAGCAACCAACCACTACAAGTCATGCTGGGGGCATTGATACTATTCAAAATTCTAGATGAATAGGATGTAATCCCAATTTCCGTTGTAATATTTGTAAGGGAGATCACCTTACTCTTTTGTTCCCTAGTATTCTAGATGTACTAAGACTATGGTCCTTGTCTAATGGGCCTTCTAGTTCTGAGTCATATTTGGTTTCCAAACAACTTATTTAGTCATTAGTTGATGAGGTGGTAATGCCAATGCAATATTTAGTTGATCCCACTCTTTTTTTTAGGGGTGATATGTCTCTTGATCATGTTGTCTCACAACCTTTTCAACCAGTGGTTGAGGAAGTGGTCATTTCGATGGAATATTTAGTTGATCCCACTTTTATATTAGAGAATGATGATTCTAATAAAGTGATCATGTCGATGAAATATTTGAACTATCCCACTTTTATTCAGGCGAGTGATTCATCTTTCAACTATGTATTTAGAATTTCCATTTCAGTACCTTATGAACAAGGGGGAATTCCACTCTCTTTAGGTACACTCCCTCCAAGTAGTAGGATGGTTTCCTTTGATTGAAATAATCTTTTGGAGCCTCACCTTAGTCTTATACACCTTTCTAGATAATGGATAAAGTTAATTCAACAACCATTTTTTATTTTATTGTAGATGAAGAATCCTCTGCAAGTATTTTATCTTCATTAGCTTGGGAAGCTTTGGGTTCTCCCAAGATTGTGTCAACCACCAGTGAGTTGTTGGCTTTCGACAAAATACCTAGTGAATTTTTAAGAAATATTCCTCAATTTCCTATCACGTTAGGTGGGAAAACTGTCCTAGTTGATCTTTCAGTGGTTCCAGACCCTTTAGACTTCAATATGTTTCTTGGGCATGATTATGTTTATGCTATGAATGCTATGGTGTCTATGCATTTTTGTGTGATGAATTTCTGTCACAACAGAAGCATTGTCACCATTGATCAACTTTCATTTCATAATCACCATCCTAGTTAGACTTTAGCTCAGGTTTCCCCTTTATCAATTCCTAGTATTCGAGTAGGATCTTCCCCACCATGGGTGAACTATTTGGAATCTTGTCCTTGGTGTTTAATTTCTTCTAAAATGGATCCTTTATAGTTATGTTTTTCTTCTCGAGACAAGGTATCGACAATTGATCAGGCGTTTTATACAATAGAGGCATGTGATCCCATAATTTCCCCTTTTGGAACGATTAATGTCACACTTCCTCTTGAGTATGATCTTACTGTTTGTGATACCTCAGGACCTGGTATGTTTATTTCACAGAGCCCTAGTTTTTTGGGTGTTAAATTGCCTTCGGATGAGGCTATCCTTCAAGCTATGATTATGGATTTTCAACTTTCTCCTGAACTGGAAAATTTATAGGTTTTTTACCAAAGAAATCCTTGGTATAATCCTATAAATGGGCTCTACGTGACGAAGTACTATGCATAAGCTACAAGGTTGTTTTGTACTTTGTACATATTGTACTTTTAGGGTTTCTTGTTTTTAATTTCTGTATTATATAACACATGTTGTTATCAGAGGTTTATATATTGGATTTTTTAACTTCTGGTTGAGTGTTGTTCATTTTGGATACGAGAATTTGGATATGTTTTATTTCATACCCTTTCATTGTGTTGATCATTTCTGGCATGTAATGATATTGAAACTTTCATAAATGTTATATTTTTCCTTTAATGCATTTTTTCATTATTCATTTCCTGATTCATTTGGCCTGAGGATTGACCCCACTGAGTTGTGACACAAAACCTCGTTTGTTTTTTGGAAGTGTTTTAATTCATGTGGTAAATCCTACCATTCATGGGTGCTCTAGTTAAAACCTTGTTCATAGTTTGGTTCCCGTGCTGAAGTACTTTCATAGAATTTGGAGCCAAATTTATTCCCTCCATGACTTTGTTTTGAAGCCTCATAACTTCTTCTCAACCTTATTCTTCCCAATACCCTTATGGCTCCCTCATTCACGTGTTAAGTTGTGATACTGCATTGCATTCCACTGGTTGTGCTTTTGAGCCTAATGTCGGCTTCAACTTGTTGTCATATTGCCTCTTCCTCATGCATTCTCATTAGCTTCTAGCCTTGCATAATTTTCCCATGCAAGTTGAAACCTAAACCCTAGGATGAAACATTCCCCCAAATGTCCATATCCTGCACATTCTTCCTTGCATTGAACATAGGCATGTTTTGTGCACTTGGAAGTAATTTTCTTTCCCATGACATTTGTTTCCTATGTGTATTTTCACATAATTTTATTATTTTTCAGGCTTTCCAATATGAAAAAGACAAAAAAAATAAATAACAAAAAAAGAGTGTGCGAATGAGTATTCTTTACCATTATTGGCAGCAGTCGAGCCAAATCTAAACAAAGAACAAATTTTTGAGTCCAGACTCAACAATTTGGGTTAGTATGACTTTAGGAAATTGAACCAGTTACACAGAGTTGTACTCCTTTGAATGATTATTCTTCAAGTCACTATGGAGATTCTGTTATTTCCTCCTGCATCAGAGACTTATGTCAATGTTCATTTTCAGTTCATGCTTCCTAAGTCACATATTGTGTTGTGTTCTATTTCAGAGGAAGTTTTATCTTGTGTTAGCCATTTCGCATAATTTCTGACTTTCCAAGTCAACCTTTCCCTATGTCAAGTACATCTCAGAATCAAAAGTATCTTTGTCCTATAATCATGCTAGTATGGAGGGTCCCCATTGATTTCATGCTAGCGGGTTAATATCTTATCGAATACGATAAATTGTTCTAAGAATTTGACCTATAGTTTCACCCTAGGCCTATTTACATCAATTATATGTGACCTTGTGCTCACCAAATGACATTCCATCATTAGTGGTTGAATGAGTGGTTTCCCTTGTGCTCGACAACAAGAAAAATATTTCAACATAGGGATTCATGTAGTAGATTAGATTCCATTTGTCGCCATTGTTGGTTTCCTTGCCTTTGTTGAAAATATTCATTATTGGATGTTATTCATAGGGTATTGTTTTTGCGTTATTTACATCTGGTCCACATAAGAGATGTACTTTGTGGTGGTCATTTCAATATTTTGTCTGAGATGTTCCAAATATTTGGCCTTCTGCTACTCCTCGTGTTGGATGATGGGATATTCCTTAATTCCCTCCTTCCAACAAATATCTTCCTATCGAATTCAACACATCTTGATATGGAATAGGGATCTAGAGTCATTATTAGTACCTTGGGGATTGCAGTCATTAGTGGAAGGTTCTCTCTCTATTGACAGTAGGAATATAACAATGTCCCCATATCAATAGATTCTACCGGGTATTCAGTATAATAACTTCTATTAACACTTGTTATATTGTACTAGGTACCTTAACGATGTTGGAATACTGAGAGGGGGGGTGAATCAATATGAGCACTTGATACCACTTTTAACCACAATATATATTATTTCACGTTATCAACAATGTTTAACAATTTATCATCAATGTATCATCTATGATTGCATTCAATATATCATAAGCATATAATCATAAGAAACATCACATCAACATCACATCAAAAACTCAGTACACCAGTATTTACGTGGAAACCCAAATGGGAGAAAACCATGAAATGATTTCTTATACAAGAATTCATTCATATGAAGAATATAATTCCCAATTCTCCAACTACAACTGGAAGGAGGCTAGCACCCCCTATTTACAGGCTCCAACCTAACGGAGGATACAACTCCCTAAATTCTTTAGCACCAACTAGAGGGAGGCTACAATCCCATGGGTTCTTCAGCTCGAACCAAAAGTTGGATATAACCACCTAGTTCTCAGGATCCAACCTGAAGGAAGATACAAATCCCTAATTCTCCAGATCCAACCAAAAGGAGGCTAATACCCCCTTTCCTTGCCCCATCCAACCACCCTAAAGTATAAGTGTAGACCAATTTTCACTACCACCATCACTACCACTGTCACTGCCACTATCACTATCACCACAACATCACCTTTAACCTGTCAACCTGTCACTGTATCCAACATTCAACTGTCACCGATACTCAACCATATCCTCTCACATGGATCATATACCAAGTACAACTCTTACTAGATTTCCAACATCACCAACACATGCCTCTACCAAGAATGTACCAATATCGTAAACATACCATCTCAAGGTATGTGTCTCAACCATGTACTAAAGAATGTACCAAACTATCAACTTGTACCATACCAAGCAACAACCATATACCACAACCTATGCAACAAGTGCATCAACCATGCACCAGTAACTATACCAAATTGTTGGAGCAAGAATATTTGGGAGGTAAGCAAGGAAGAATGGACGAAAGGGAACAATGTGTGCCAAAAATAAGGAAGACCGACGCAACAAAGGGAAAAGGAAGTAGCACGCAACAAGATTTGCATAAATTTGGTGCACATGTGGAAAAACTTAGCCATGTTAGGGTTAGGGTTTTGGAGTCATAATGTAAGGTTTTTAACCCATTTTGTAGTATAAATAAGAGGTATAAGGTAGATTGAAGAATAATCCTTATATTTTGTGTGGTATCTTTATCTTGTATCTTTGAGAAAGAACTTAATTTTGGAGAGTCCTTTTGAGTTTTGAGTCTATGTATTGTTGAGATATATGGAGCTCAGATGGAGTTGATGTAACTGGGGTTCAGATCTCAAGCTGTGGAGATTGGTGCGATGCCAGTCTGACTCACCACTATTCTGATATCCTATGATGTTATGTGCACAATGTTATTTTGATGAAGAAGAAGAAATAAGAAGAAGATCGTTGTGGAAATATCGCTAGAGGAGGGTGAACCATGGTAAAACACTGTGTTGCAATATGTTTGAATGCTTTTGTTACTTTTGAAATTATGGTTAAATGGTTAGATGAATGAATAGTTTTAATTTCAACGCGCACTAGAATATTCCATAGCTAAGCTAAGGCTCCGCAAGCAACATTACAGTTAGAAGAAAATCAGTACAAGCATATAGACCCAGTTGTGGAAGATATGAAGTAATATCTAAAGAAATTAACATTCCAATTAAGTGAAAACAAAGGAAAGGAGAAAAGAGAAGATCTCTAGTGTACAATGTGCAGGACAAAAGGATATCACAAGAATGAGTGTCCATTATTTACGCAGTATATTAGACTGGGTATGCCAAACCCTTTATCTTCAGGAGGACCATTGTGTGAGACTTGAAAAACACATGGGCATGATCCCTATCATTTCCCCCTAATGCAAAAGTATCATACAATACTAAAGAGAAAATTTTGTAATTTTTGCAAGTCAGTTGGACATGAAGACAAGGACTGCAGAAACTTGGAGATGATGAAAGAAAGGATTGCATATACATACAGGGTGCAGGATTAGTATGTAATTGGACAATTTGTGTAGAAGCCACATTATAACAATGTGCAACAGAGGCAATATAACAACGCATAACAACCACGATATAATCACACACAACAGTTTCAATCACAATCATAGTACAATAATGCGCAATAGTTTGGATCACCACCAGAGTAGTGCGTAAAAACACCACAGTACAATAATGCGCAACCAAATTATAATCAGGGACATCAGTATAATACACCGTGCAAAGATAATCATGGAAATAAAGGAGGATTTAGAGGAGGAGGTCGTGGAGGAAGAGGCTTTGGAGGAGGTCGAGGACCGGTTGTTTTTCATAACTGTCAGAAACCAAGGAACTATGAAAGAGACTACCCACATCCACTTGTGACATGTATGCATTGTCGCACAACAGACGATGAAAAAAAATACTTTCCAACACTTTTGATAAAGATACATGACAAGAGGAACGAGACTAATGAGAATGTACAATGGATCAGGGTGGAAAATTGAGAAGAGGACGAGAAGAATATTAACATAGTTACTATAGGTGGAGATAACATAAGAGAATATGCATCCAAGAAGGATCAAGACCAATACTAGTGGGTCAGGAAGAATACAACACCTGAACATAAGTTTGATGCACATAAAGAGAAAGAGATATTTAAAGAATCTAGGAAGGAGATTCTGAAAGAAAATATTGCATCTTCAAGAAAAAATCCAGAAGATGAGATAATAGTGTATACATGCCTTCATTATTTGATTATACCAATCAAGAGCAGTCTTCAGATCAAGTAAATAACTTAAGAACCTTTTTGGGGTCATGTGTAAAATTGTTGAATGATAAAAAATCCTTACAAGCACTGTAGTTTTTTTTTATAAAAGTACGATTCTAGGGAACAAGGGGTAAAAAGAGTAAATCAAGTCCGTAAGAAGAGAAGAACCAACAAGGAATTTAGATTGAATGGAAACATAGGATATTTCAACATGGGGGAGATCATACTAGACTTAGGATCCGAAGTCAATGTTCTGCCAAACAAGACTTGGGAAGTTATGGGAGAACCTCAATTAGGGTATTCACATATTCAGTTGAAGTTTGAAAATCAACACGGAGTGGTGCCAATTGGTAGGTTGAAGGGGATTCTAGTAGATTTAGATGGTGTGTACACCATGGAAGACTTTAAAGTCATTGGCATAGTGAAAAACACTTCACCATATCCATCATTGTTAGGTCTAGATTGGGATTTTGATAACCATGCTATTATCAATTTGAAGACAAGAAATATGATCTTTGATTCAAGGGAATAAATATTTATTGCACCATTGGATCCCTCAAAAAGAGGGAGGTATGTGGAACCTGCGAAAAATAATATTCTTACAGAAGATGTGAATCAACTATACATAACTACTGCGTGCGAAGAGGATTATATCAACCTAACTGTAGATGGCATGCTCAGTTGGAGGAGTATTAGTTCTTGTGCTTTAGACTCTAACACAGGACTGGAAAACTTGCAACAATGACTACATGAATTATCCACTAGGAGATGTGCCAGAATGACGTGCACGTTGAGATGGATTGGTTCAGAGGTAAGAGAGCCTCCTACTTTTTATGGTATGAATGACTTAGAAGATTTTTTGATGAAATTTCAGCTAGAAGTAGTAGAAAGTCAGATGCTACCAATATTAGATATTGATTTAAAAGATACACCTCCAATATAGTGGGGTACACACAAGGCAAAGATCAACAATTGGTTTTAGTGAAAAAAGTTACTGCACATCAGATTTGATGTAGAGAAGGAGCATAAATATGAGGAGAAATATGAGGGATTTGGACAATATCAAGAACATGTAGATAAGTGTATAGTTCAACAGATATTAGTACCACTAGAAGAATGGAAACACCATTTCATTCACACACTAGAAGACATTCCAAAGAATTGGTACACAAAATAGGAACAACACAGAGATACTGCTAACTGGAAAGAGATATAGCATAACATTGTAGTTACATTTTCCTTTGAGCACAACAGTACAGAGATAGATACAACGTTGAAAGTGGTGAGAGACAGGATATTTGAAGAACCAGAATTTGAAAAAATCCCAGCATATCAGAAGTAGGCTAGAAAGAAAGTTAAATAATTGCTACATTGTTATCATCTCCCATGAGAAGAAGATCTAGCAAAAGATAATCTGCACAATATACATATCCCAGAAGTTGAAGGTGAAAGGGAAGTAGAAGGTCCCAAGATAGATTCATAATATTATGCTTCACCATTAAAAATCAAGAAGGTCAACATTGGAACTACAGAAAACCCAAAAATGGCAAGTATTGGAGATTATTGGGATAATCAAATAGTAGAAAGGATCACAAAATTACTGTGTGAATACAATGACTTAATCCCAATAAAATTCTTAGGGATCAAGGGATTAGCAGGAGATCTTAGAGAAATGAATATCCCTTTGAAGCCAGAAGAAATACCTATCAGACAGAGACCTTATAGATTTAATCCAATGTACAAAGAGAAGGGGAAGTACTATGATAGAAGCTAGTGTCCTAGAACTTGTAGAAGACTCAAAATCGACCAGTTCTATGGTGGTTCTAGAAAAAAAGAAAGGATTTATTAGGATTTGTGTAGATTTGAGAAAATTTGAGAAAATTTAATGATGCTTTCCTACATGATCCTTTTCCTACCCCTTTTACAAATGAATTATTGGAAAATGTAGGGCGTCATGAAGATTATACATTCATAGATGGATTCTCAGGATATCATCATATTAGGATCGCACTAGAATATAGACAGAAGACTACATTTTCTACAGAGTGGGGATCATTTCAGTATATAGTTATGCCACTTGGATTGAAGAATTCACCAACAATTTTTTCAAGCATAGTAGTAGAAAAATTTAAGGACTTTATTCATAATTTTTTGGAGGTTTACTTGGATGATTTGATAGTGTTGAGTTTGTTGAAGGATCATGTTGAATTATTAAGGCTGATGTTGGACAAATGTAGACAATGTCATACATTATTAAATATTAATAAATTTACTTTCAACGCACCTTTTGGTACTTTGTTAGGGCATGTGGTGTGTAAACAAGGTCTGTTAGTTGATCCTGCTAAAATTATTGTCATGGTTAACATACGACCACCAAAGTCAGTGTACTAGTTCAAGAGTATGGTGGGCCATACAGGATATTCCATAAATTTCATAAGAGGATATTCATAGATTATTGTGCCAATGGAGAAGTTGTTGCAGAAAGAGACTAGGTATAAATGGAACGAGGAGTGCCAACAAAGTTTTGATATTTTCAAGAAGAAGATGGTTATTGTGCCAATTTTAGTATTCCGAGACTGGGAAAAATAATTTCATGTGAATGTGGATGCATCTACAATAGCATTAGGAGTAGTATTACCCTAAGTAGGAGAAGGTGATATTAATCACCCTATAGCATTTTCCAGCAGAAATGTATCATATTCAAAATATAACTATAACACTACAGAAAGGGAAGCATTAGCTATGGTGTATGCTTTGGATAATTACATACATTACTTGTTAGGGAAACATTTCAATATGTTTATAGATAATTATTCTCTAAGATATTTAGTCAATAATCTAGTGTTGGGGGAAGGATATGCAAATGGATACTTTTATTTGAAGAATTTGACTTTGAAGCTATGGTGAATCCTGGAAGATTGAATGTCGGACCAGATCACTTATCCAAGATAAAAAGTGGAGAAGAACCTAGTAATTTGGAAGACAACTTTCCATATCAACAATTGTTTTCAGTACAGATAGTTGATGTGTATTTTTATGATATTATTGTGTTTTTGAGTACAAGATTTGCACCAATATAATTTACTACTGCGCAGAAGAAAAATTTGGCGGTTAGAGTTGTAGATTATCATTTGATTGCAGGTCATTTATACAAACATGGAGAAGATGGAATATTAAGGAGATATGTGATGGAGCATGAAAGGCCTATGTTTTTAGTAGAGGCACATTAAGGGATTGTAGGAGGACACTACACAGGAAAAGATACTGCAAAGAAGGTATTTCATGCATGGTTATGGTGGCCAATAGTTCACAAGAATTCAAAGGAATATTGCCACAAGTGTGATGTCTGTCAGATATTTGGGAAGCCATATAGGAGGGATGAGATGCCATTGAGATCGCAGGATACTTTGTAAGTATTTGATAAGTGGGTAGTAGATTTTGTAGGTCCAATTAATCCACCAGCCAGAAGATCAGGTGGTCCAGATTTAGGAGCGAAATGAACTAATTAACAGACTGGATATAATAAAAACAGAGATATGAAGAATCACACAGATATCCAGTGAACAATATCTTCTATTGAATAAATGATATAGGATGAAACTATAAAACTGCATAACTGAAACCCTTTCTTGAATGGTGGTAGCTATCTCTGAGAAGAGATGTGGCTTCTACGTCCATCTGTCTGAGAAAAATGATTACAATGAGGCTCTAGAGGCCTTTTTGATATACTCATGAATTCCAAAACCCTAGACATCCAAAATCTTAACCATAGGAGGTAAAATTCCAAAAGTCATGTGGGTTCCTATGGGTAAGTTAGTACCTCAACTTCCTAGGGTCGTAAATTTTTCATACGACCTTCGTTTTAGGTGCATGATAGCCCATTGGAAAGGTATTTCAAGGAAATACACATTACACCATCAAAATTTGACTATGTCTAGATTTTGACTGTGGCCAGCCAAAAAATAACTGTTTAGGGCTCCAAAATGGCCCTAGAAGTACAAGAAGATGTGATGACATGAAAACATACAAAATAAGTTAGTTGGAATAGGTGAGAGGCAACCAATATCAACCTAGAAGATGTGTAGGGATTCAGACATCCCCAGAAGTGTAGAACTCACAGTTACAAAGAAGTACAAAAGAATGTGTTGAACTAAAAATGAACAAGAGGAGCCAGTTGGAATAGGTGGGTGGCCACTAATATCCAACATGGTCAATCATGACCCCTTAGGATGCAATGGTATCCATTGCATTGAGTTCCCCCATCAGGTGAGGAAACTTCTGTTGGATTTGGCTCGAGGTGAGCCACTTGCCTTGGTGTAGGAGTTGCCCTGCCTTGACAACCCGATAAAGCTGGATCCTCTGCTAGCGAGTTCCATTTACCTATGTGTCCACTATTATATCAGTGGATGAATGTACCATGGATTTAGGGTTGATATCTATTTGTTTCAGTTGTTCTACGACCTATGAGGTGTCCAATAATGGTGGAAAATATGGCCGAAGGAGGTCCAAATTCAACATTGGTTGCAGGCCAAGGAAGGGTGGAGTGTTGAGCTCAAAAGTATTGCTACACACAACCTTGGTGATAGTGTAATTCCCATAGAGAAGTGGGCGGAGATTTTGATGGGGCCCTTTGAGATGCTCCTTCTGCAAATGTAACCAGACTTTGTCACCAACCTAAAACTAGTGTGGTACCCTGTGTTGATCATGACATTGCTTGTATTTAGCATTGGATTTATGCAAAATCTCTTGGACCTATTGGCGGATGTGCTGAATCCACTCAATGAATCTGTTGGATTTTTCGGTCTCAGAGAGAACATGGGAAGAGTTTGTCTGTGTAGTGGCAAGAGGTAGTGCAAAATCAATGGGAACTAAGGGTTGGAATCCCAACCCCACCTGAAATGGCCTATGGTCGATGGAGCTATGGAGATCCCTCTCATAACAATGTTAAACATAGGGGAAACTCTCATTCCATGTACGTGGATTATTAGAGTTGTACGTGTGCAGGATGTGCACAACCATTTGATTGTCAACCTTTGTTTGGTCGTCTGTTTGGGGGTGGAAAGGAGTGGATTTAGTGAGTTTGGTGTCCAACAATGACTATATAGTGGACCAAAATGTGTTGAGGAATCGACTGTCCTGATCAGAGAGGATGGTCTGTGGGATCCCAAAATGGACCCACACTCGTTCGAAGAAGATCTTGGTAGTATCTGTCACTATGATATTCTTCTTGCAGGATGTGAGGATTGCCATCTTCGAAAACAATCAATGACCAAAAATATATAGTGATTTCCTTGCTTGGTGGACAAGAGGATAGACATGTAATCCATTGAGATGGATTCCCAAGGCTTCTTGGGAGTGGGAAGATGAGTGTATAAGAATTTATTCTTGATGGATGGCTTGGAAATGACACAGGAAGTGCAAGATATGATATAATTGTTGATGTCTTTTCTAATGTTTGGCCAATAAAAATGTTTTTGAAGAACAACCACAATTTTATTGACGCCAAAATGTCCTTCCATCTGACTGTAGTGGGATTCCCAAATCATATTCGCATGGTCTCTTGTAGGAACACAGATATGGCCCAGATGGAATAATAGTCTGTCCTGAATGTGAAAATCGGTAACAGTCGAGCTTATACCCAAGAGATAATAGGTGGTGGCGAAGTACAGATCTTCATGATAAAGGTGAGGCCACTCAAATGCCTCATGTCCATAGGGATGGAGCACAGTGGTGAGTACAACTAGAGGAAGTCGAATGAGGTAGTCATCGACACGATTTGAGGTCCATTTCTTATACTTGATGTTGACATGGAACTGCTGCTTGTAGGTAGACCACTATTGGTGGCGGTCATTCTACAATTTCCCCTATGTATGTATGAACTATAGAGGCTTGTGATCAGTGTCAATGATTGTCTCCTTTCCCATAATTTAATGTTTCCATTGACGACAGACTTGTATAGTGGAATACATTTCCTTGTCAAAGGTGGGGTATTTTCGGACAGTATCTAAGAGTGTCTCACTATGCTAGGCCACTGAATGATTGTGTTGAGTGAGAAATTCATGTACAACATAGTTATATGCATCAGTCTCAATCTTGAACAATTGTTGTAGATAGGGAAAGGAGATTACTGGAGCTTAGCACAAGCGATGGTTCAAATCATTAAATGCTCATTTTTTTTCCTTACCACACACTAACTTCTCTCTTCCACCGCCCTTGTTCACCTATATAAGGGCCCATGCAATATGGGAGAATCCCAACATGAACCATTGGTAGAAGTTGCCCAATCCAAAAAGGCTCTGAATCTTGGTTAGTATGGTCGAGGCTGACCAGTCACGAATGACTTGGATCTTAGATGGATCAAAATGTACCCCATGCTCATCAACAATGTAGCCAAAGTATTGGACCATGTTCATGCCAAAAGAGAATTTGTCGAAGTTGGCATATAGCTTGTGCTACTGCAGAGTGCTCAAAACCTGTTGAATATGTCGCATGTGCTCCTCCCAAGTTCCGCTAAAGATGAGGATGTCATCCAAATATACCACCACAAAAGAGTTGGTGAAGGATCTCAATACATCATCCATCAACCTCATGAAAGTGGTTGGTGCATTTGTTAAGCCAAAGGTCATGACCAACCATTCAAAGAGACCTTCTTTAGATTTGAAGGTTCTCTTCCATACATTAGTTGGATCGATGGGAACCTAGTGGTAGCCAGAATTTAGTTCAATCTTATTGAAGAACATTTCCCCCTTGAGTTGGTCAAGAAGGTTATCAATCCTGGGAATTGGGTACTGGTTCTTGAATGTGATTTTGTTTAAGGATATGTAATCAATGTAGAGTCACCAAGTCCCGTCCTTCTTTTTCATGAGTACAATCGGGCCTCTGCAAAGGGAGGAGTTGGGTCTAATGTGCCCATTTTGAAGAATATCTTGGATTTGACGCTTGATTTTGTAATTTTCCATCAGTGAGTGACGATAGACTGGTCCATTAGGTAGAGGTGTACTAAGGGTAAGATCAATTGGATTCTTGAATTGGAAGTGCATCGGTACCTCGGTGGGTCAGGAGAATATGTATCTGTATTCTTCCAAGATCCCATCCACTTGCTTCTACTACAAAGAGAGGCTCTGTGTAGAGGCCACAAATGTGGCAGTGACCTTCTACTTACTATGAGCATGAATCACAAAGAATATGAACTTCTCAGTCTGTGAAATGACCTTACTGCATTTCTTAGTATACATTAAAGAAATAGCATTAGGTGACGCTACCTCTAGTATCCTTTACAATTGTCTACCCAAAGTAATAATAACACTGCAGATTCTAGACTCATACACATCATGATGCTTCCAAAAATATGGTTTTCCTAAGAGAACATCACAAAATTCAAGGGGAGGAATATCAAACATTACCTAATCTTTGAAAGGCTTGATGTCGTAGGGCAGATGACATTGTTGGATGACACGAAGATATCTTCCTTGGCAAAGCCAGCCGATGGTGTAGGGTTGCAGGTGCAGTGTCATTAGCAGGTCTAGTCGCTTCACAACCTCTGCTGAAATCAGATTCTTTTCACTGTTGCTATCGACAATGAAATGAAGCGGAGCTCCCTTTACCCACATTTGTGAGTGAAAGAGGCATTCCCCTTCCTCTATATCTTCTAGTTCGCTTGGACAGACTTTGGTGGCAGTGACAATGACACTAGGTTCATTATTAATAATTTTCTTCCCTCCTTTAGGATTTAATTCAGAATCAAAATCAACCTTTGACTCGAAAACCTTCATCTCTTCCACGAGTGACTACTTGGAGAGGCATTCTTCAGTGTTGTGCCAAGGGATTTTATGGTACTCACACGATTTTTTCGTGTTCTTCTTCGTATTTTCATTCCCTTCTTGTGTTGCAGTTTGGACTAGTTTTCCTGAGAGTGTCCATCTCGGATCGGTCCCTTGATGTGTGGGTTGGGGCCGCCTTTTCCCTGCTTTGGCTATGATATTTTTGTAGAGACAAACTCTCACCTCTTCCACTTAAATTTATGCTTGATCTTGATAGCATATCTATAAGTCGTGCCCAATGAGGCAATGTCTAGAAACCCCATTTCTGTTTGAATGTTTCTATGAAAAAAACTGTGAATTTGAGCACCAAATGTCACGTAGAGTCTTTGATACCCAATTTGGTGCACATGGTATAGAAAATATTCATGAAATTTGGTACCTTCTAGTCCCTTTATTGATGCAGGGTGGTCCATCTAGTGTACATGTCCTCGTACCTTCCAACAGGGTAGTAATGTTCTTTAATGGAACCCTAGAAGGAATCCTATGTAGGGGCCACCACAAATATTGAAAATTCCTCTACGACCCTTTGTTCAAGGTAAGTATCCCACCAATCCTTAACATGGGGGACAACCTTGAGGAGTGAAAAAGTAATATTTTCCCTATCGGAAAAATTGAAGACCGAAAAATATCCTTCGAGCATATTCAACCATTTATCTACAACATCCACATCTATGAGTCCTTCAAATAATGAAATATCAAAATTTACCTATACCTTGAAGGGGGTTGCATGTACGCTTGATGAAGATGCTTCTCCTGTGGGTAGCCTTCAAAGTATCTGCGCAAATTTTTCCATCATTGTGTTCCTTTGCCACGCGAGGGCTTCCTCGAGAAACATTTTAATAGGATCTCATGCTCCATAATATTTATTTTCAACCCCCATGGGTTGTTGTTGGGATCAGAGTGGTCAATATTGAAACAACTCGATTGGCTCGAGTCCCAACTTCTTGTACCCAGATCTTGTCGGGGACATGCACAAAGAAAAATAAATGAAGAGTAGACCGCTCTGATACCATTGATCCAGATTTAGGAGTGGAACAAACTGACTAACAAAATGAATACAATAAACATAGAGATATGAAGAATAACACAGATATCCAGTGAACAATATAATCTTTTGAATAAATGAAATAGGTTGAAACTGTAAAATTGCAAAACTGAAACCCTTGCTCGAATGGTGGTATCTATCTATGAGAAGAGATTTGGATTCTATGCACATCTTTCTCAGCATAATGATTACAATGAGGCTCTAGAGGCCTTTTTTATATCACTCATTAATGCAAAAACCCTATACATAAAAAACCTAACCCTAGGAGGTGAAACGCCAAAAGTCATGTGGGACCCTATGTGTTAGTTGGTACCTCAACTTACTAGGGTGGTAACATTTGCATATGACCTATGTTTTAGGTGTGTGATATCCCATTAGAAAGGTCTTTCAGAGAACTACGAATTACGTCATCAAACTCTAACTTTGTCTACAGTTTGACTATGGCGAGCCAAAAAAGCATTGTTTATGGATCCAAAACGACCCTGGAAGTACAACAAGATGTGTTGACATGAAAACATACAAAATAATCCAGTTGGATTAGGTGAGAGGCCACTAGTATCCACCTAGAATAAGTGTAGGCATTCATACATCCCCAGAAGTGTAGAACCCACAATTAGAAAGAATTACCAAAGAACGTGTTGAACTAAAAATAAACAAGAGGAGCCAGTTGGAATAGGTGGGTGGCCACCGATATCCACTTGGATCATCAGAAGCTAGATATATTATTACAATGATAGAATACTTGATCAGTTGGGTTGAGGCAACACCAGTAAAGGATTGCAGTGCAAAGAATGCAACACGATTTTTATTTGAACATGTAGTGACAAGGTTTGGATGTCCAATAATATTGATGAACAATTGGGGGACTCACTTTGTCAACAATACAATCGAGGAAATGCTTGAAAAAATTAAGATACATCACCAAAAGAGCTCTCCTTATCACCCTCAATAAAATGGAATAGTGGAATCCTTCAACAAGATTTTGGAGAATGCATGGACAAAAAATTGCAATGTGAACATAGATGATTGGGATTTGAAGGTACCAACAATACTTTGGGATTACAGAAATACCTGCAAGAAGCTAATAGTGCATAAACCATTTATGTTGGTGTATGGAAGGGAGGAAATAGTTCCCTTATATTATTTGATACAAAGTCTTTGCATTGCAACAATTATAGACATGATAGAAAGGGGCATAGTGTAGGAAATATTGGCTCAACTAATGGAATTAGAAGAGAACAATCATAAAAGGCTTCCATTAGGAGGTACAAAAACAAAAGGATAAAGCATGGCATGCAAAACATATCAAGAAGAATAATTTTAAGGAAGGAGATCTGGTTCTCCTCTATGACACTAAGTATTTGTAGCATCCAATGAAGCTTAGAATGCAATGGCTAGGGCCATATCAGATAAAGTCTGTCACAGATGAAGGTGTTGTACAACTGCAAGATTTAACAGGAAAGGAAGTTCAAGGACTGGTAAATGGTATTTGACTAAAACTGTATAGGGACTATCGACCTACTAACTTTCATTAATTGCAGCGCAACAAGTAGACTTGTACATATTGTAAATAGTAGGAGTTAAAAGAAGAAAATGGAAGAGAAAAGTAAAAAAATGAGGAAAAAATAAAAAATAGGTAGTTAGAGGAATAAGTGATAGACATATAGTTGACAATGACGGTGCATAGGATACAAAATGCCAATGCAATGAGAAATGAAGATACTTCACATTGGAAAAATTTAATAGAGAGGATAAACATCATGCTGAAGAAACGAAAAGACAATGCACAGAGAAATTGAAAAAAGACCAGAAAAAGGAAAATGATGATCGAGAAACTGAAAAAGGAAGAATATATTAATAACCACAGCTATAAAAAGGGGAAAAGTCGGGAAAATAAAATTTAGCACTTATGATTTTTGAGAGATCGAGTGGCAAACAAAGTGAGAAGTAAGTGTGAGATTATGGAAAGATTAGTCGAGATGTAAAACCGATCTTTCATGATGACAAGAAGATGGCACCTCCTAAAGTTGGTGATCCTGAACAGTTCACAAGGGTGACCCGACAGATAGGGAAGAAAAAAGAAAGAATAGAAGAAACACAAAATATCATGGAGGTGGACGATGATATAATGCCGGAGACTGAATCCCTCAGTACAACAAGGGTAGAAGAAGAAAAATCAGGTTTAGAAGAAAGAAAAGTGGATCAGAGCATAGGAAAATGAAAATCAGAAAACCCTAATTCATAAAACTTTTCACGAGAGGAGAAGATGAGAAACATAGTGAGGGGCCCCTAAAACAAGAATTCAACATAGAAGAATTCCTGGTTGAAGACATTACATACAAACTTGATACAAAGGGTGCAGAATAAAAATAAGTCAAGACAAAAATTGTAGAAGAAAACACAGCCGCAGGCTAGAAAAGTAAAACACCAGGCATGGAGATCATGTTACCTCACATCCGAGATGTTGTAATTACAGTTGAAAACATGCTAGGAAAAGTAGAAAAATTAAAGTATGCATATCATGACATAACAGAAAAAATATATTCCTGAACTTCCACAAGAAATATATTTAGAGAAAAAGGAGGAGGCAGTACCCTCAGGAAATCTAATTTTGGATCCCTCATAGTGGATCAAAGGAGTATATAATTAAGGTATTATGAGTTTGCTAGAAATGTTGCATTTAGGGTGTGGTAAGGACGTGGGAAACTGTGTGAAACAACTACTGGAAAGGGTACATGGAGGTATCTTATGGATGGACAAGCCGGTCTATATAGATTTAGACCTCATATAAAAAATCACAGGGTTACCAACCAACGACGTAAAACTAGAGTATTACTTGGAGAACAAAGAAAGGGACAAGGATATTGCAAAAGAGGTCGAACAACAACTCGAGATAGAAATAGGAAACAAGGGCATAGTGATAAAGGAAATCAACAATCCTGTGACGAGGTTTTCCATGACGATTATGCCATGGAAATGCTTGAGGAAGTGTAGAAATGAAAAGGCTCTGAAAGGATTCATAACAATAATTGCGCAGCGTGCAAAGTGTATAGTATTCAGCTAGGTGCTCTATTTACTGAACCAATTTTTGATAGACTGCAGGAATGCACAAGATAATGGGAAACAATGCCATTACTATTGTCTATTGATATTGGTAGCCTTGGTAGGATTTTAGGAACCCAAATCCACAACCTTTTAATACATAAGAGGGAAATGTCATGCAACGTGGTATACAACCTTATGGTAGGGAAACAACACTAAGAAAAAATAGGAGAACAACGCAGTGTTTGTAATGTTCCTAGAAAATATGTAGTAGAAGACAACCAACATGTGGAGAATCCCAATTGACGTAGTCAAAGAAACTGAAGGAATTGCTAACTTTAAGGGTTTAAGACACCACATGTGGATTCAGGGTAGAAGAAATCCAAAGAAGAAGTGGCTAGAAATGAAGCACTGCACAATGCGAGAAGAAGTAGAATGGACAATGAAGGAATGGAATGCACAGTGGAAAGTTCCAGTAGCATAGAAGAAAAGGAAAAAACATAAGGAACAAGTAGAAGAAGGTCCATTAAGGAAGACATGAAATCCAACAAATGATAGAAGGAAGGATGTAGAGCGTAGTCAAACCTCAGGGAGTAGAAAAATAGTCAAGAAGCCAAGGAATAAAGACACTTTGTTAAGGGAAGAAGTGAAAGGAGATGGAGAGTAGGTAAAGGGAGATATATCTCATAAAAAGAAGGTATAAGATGAACAAATAGAAAAGAAGAAAACTAATGCGCATACCTCAACCCCAACCAAGAAGAAGACTGGAACATAGGAGGGAGAAATAAGGAAGAAAATGAAGTACCAAAAGAATCCTCAAGTACTCACTATCACAGAATATGATGCGGAATTCATTGCAGACAAATTACAAGATAGAGGGGAGAATACAATACTTACAACAAAAGTACAAAGAGAGGAAATTATGGAGAAGTTAGAAAAAGTACATGACATTCGTCAGAGGCTGCAGATAAATACATTGCATCATCCTATAGGGATGTAGAAAGAAAAATCACATGAGGCACCTATACAAAAATAAGAGGAAGAGACAATACATACACTAGTAAATGGTAGTGACAAGTTTAAGGTCACGAAGGACATGTTGGAAGTAGATGAGAACAAAATGTAGAAATAGGTGAAGGACCTAGAACATCTAGAGTTGGTTCGACAACACATACCCACAAAGGTGTTATCTAGGTTACAAGTGAGCGTGATGCAGGAGATCCAGTCTAGAGCTAGGGAGGATGCCACCAACATAGAGATCTGTAGGGAGGTTAAGGAAATGTTGTAGGTAAATTGTGAGAAACTAACACTGGAGAAGAAGGAAGAGAAAAAACGTGCAGACAAACTAGAGAAGAAACTCACAAAAGTATACAATAACATACTATACTACACAGAGGAACTGAAATTCATAGCAGAATAAAATATACAAAACATTGCACACACAATGGAGAGATATAAGCAAGAGATAAAAATAATAATAGAAAAGATGACTCCAAGCACTCCCCTAGAAGTGAGGTAATTGAGAGAGAAGGAGGTTAATGCGCATGTAGATATCATAGTGTAGGAAGAAAAAGAAGTTGTTGAATTGTATGACAAGACTGCGCACATTGGGACCAACCTATAAGAAGATGACAAGATTGAATAGTTGGAGCAGAGAGAAGAGAAGCTTAACGTTGCAGTTCAGGATTTGAACCAATGGAAGAAGACAATGGAAATATCTCTGAGACTGAGGGCCATGTAGGATATGAAAAAAATCCAGGCATAGGTGAAGGCCACACAAGAAGATAAACAAGCACGATAGGCTCAGTTGTATCCCCTACAAGAATGAGCAGTATATATGATAACAATGATAGAAATGGAGAAAGCCAACATGGAATAGAAACATGAAAAAAGAAGGGAAGTGTTGAACGAGCACAGGACAACGTAGGATGTGCAGATACAGGAAGAAAAGAGTGCAGTGGAAAAGGAGAAAGTGACAGATCTGGAAAATAAGTTTTATGCATTGGAGGTAGCGTTGCAGCAAGTTAACTAAGTGGCTCGGGATGAACCACATATTAGTGTTGGGGGTCTATTGGAGTATACATTTTTGGGAGGTAAGAAAGGAAGAATGGACCAAAGGGAGCAATGCATGCCGAAAAGAGGGAATATCAATACAACAAAGGGAAAATGAAGCAATGTGTGATAGGATATGTGAAAATATGGCGCACATGTGGACAAACCTATCCATGTTAGGGTTAGGGTTTTGGAGTCATAATGTAAGGGTTTTAACCCATTTTGTAGTATAAATAAGATGTATAAGGTATATTGAATAATCATCCTTATCTTTTGTGTGGTATATTTATCTTATATGTTGGAGAGAGAACTTACTTTTGCAGAGTCCCTTTTAGTTTTGAGTTTATGTATTGTTGAGAGCTGCGGAGCTCGGATGGAGTTGATGTAACTGAGGGTGAGGTCGCAGTTGTGTATCTTGGTGCGATGCTAGTCCGCCTCACTACTATTCACATATCCTATGATTTAATGTGTGCAATGCTCTTTTGATGAAGAAGAAGAAATAAGAAGAAGATATTTGTGGATGTATCCCTAGGGGAGGTGAACCATGGTAAAACATTGTGTTACAATGTGTTTGAATTATTTTGTTAATTATGAAATTATGGTTAAATGGTTAGATGAATGAATGGTTTTAATTACATCATGCACTAGAATATGTACATAGAATGAATATTATGAATGAATGAAATAGTAGATATGATGAATGGTATCATGGAATGCATGTTAAAGTATAAATATAAGTAAAAGGAAACACCCCAATCCCTTCCATGACTATAGACACTTGTGTTCTGTAGTCACCCATAAACTATCTCGGGTGAGATTGCATTGTGTATTGTGTGTGTGGTGTAGCCTTATGGTTTACCAGAAGGGCCAATGGTGAAAAGGTTTTTGTTGGAGAACTAAGGTAGAACCCAGGTCAACCCATACATCCAACACAAACTGTGCATCAACCATGCACCTCAACTTGTACCATATGCCACAACCATAAACCATGTATACCAAGTACCAATCATGTACCATACCATGTATCAACCATGTACATAAAAAATATACATCGACACCTATACCATACCCTGTACCATATACCATATACCATGAAATATGTCTCAACCATATACCATATCATGCCATACACCATATGCCAATAAACCAAGATATGAACCAACAATGCATCTCGCCAAGTATACCTCAACCAACATGTACCATGCATCCAATGATGCACCTCAAGTCATAAACCAAATCTCACAAACATATGCCTCAAACATGCTCCTTAATATCACCAAGATGCAACCTCATAACAAAATATACCAAGCCTCAAGTATGGACCATAACATGTAACCAAACCATACACCAATATAGCCAATACTGCTTCTAATCAATGTACTATAACATCACCAAGATTTACCATATCACATACTATCATCACCATTCATGTAACATAACACCATAACCATAACCTTTAAGACTTACCTATGATATTGTAGAAAACTTGTTGTACTATAAACTGACCTGTAACTCTTCCACAATCCTCAACAACCTGGTACCAACATCTCTTCTCAAGCTTCCATAATATTTTCACAGGTACATGACTTTCCCTTCTACATCCCACATATTTCTGTGCGTTCCTCCACTGTAGCCTGCATACATCTGAGCCCTGCTAACCTGCAACTCATGGATACCTCAGAAACTAGGGTTTGATGCAACCTCAAGAATTTATCCTTCGACCTTCCTTTGCTACCTAAGAAACATGTCATCACAACCTTAGCAAAATGTCACTAGCTCACAATATAGTTAATAAATGAATTAGTGTGTGAGTCTACTTCTGAATGACTCTTTGAGGTATTTATATACTTGTGCTAGGTAACTCTTATCCTTACTTTAGGGATTTCTTGTTGTAACTACTTTACCCTTTGAATAATACTTGTAATTAATTAGGGGTTTCTTTATCACTCTTTGGGGCTTCCAACTTTACAAGGCCATATCTCCCTAACTGTGAGGAACCGCCTAGCATACCACATATCAATGTCCATATTCCTTAATCAAATTTGGGTCCCATAACCATACCTCTAGGGATACATGTAGACTACATCAAATGTACCCAACTAACTCACCATCAATCTCGATGATACAAGTTTTAATAATCTTTTCACCATCTCTAGACCTCTCCAAGGGTTGACATCAATATCTAAGGGTTGACATCAATATCCAAGATCAGTATCCAAGTTTTGGCATCAATGAAAACCAAATTTCCAACAATATCCCATTTTGGCATTGATGGCAACACCAACATTGATAGAAACACTTAGACATGGAAATACCCATGCTCATTCTCCCCCTGTGATGATTTCTCTTCATCAATGTTTCTATCTCTCCCCCTTTGACATCAATGGAAAAGGGTATCTCCCCTTGGGATTGCTCTCCCTATCTTCGTGCCTCTCTTATTTCTCTTCATCTTTGACCAAACTTTAACTCCCCATGTCGATATGTCGCCTCTTGATATTTTACCTACTCTAACGAATTGTGCGAAAAAATAATGGATGTCCTTGTGCATATGTCTCCCTATCTGTATGCTACTAATATTCCTTTCTGGATCTCTCTCTAGTGATTTTTATTCACTTGACTTTTCTGTAAGATGTAGATCATTGTAGGGCTACATTTATATGTTTCCTTTCCTCTCTTCTAGAGTTGTTTATTTTCCATTGGTGATTCCTCTTGAATTTCACTGACATATATAAAAAGAATTAAAAATTTTATTTATTCATTTACTTTTCATGTTCAGTTGACCATACTATTCAACTATGTCCTTTTGATGATATAGTTTATGCTGACAATTTGTATTTCCCTGTTTTGTTGTGCCTTTCACTACTTTCCTTTTTTATTCCAAATTATTCCATTGATTCCAGTTGTAAATCCATGGCTATGCATCTTATTTGACCCATGCTCTATGTACCTACTAAGCATCTCACGAATCCATCTATATCGATATGTCACAAATTGTTCATAACCTTGCTACTCAACTATCCACAATGTTGATCCATTTTTCATTGTACCATTATGAAGACTTCTCATGAATATACTACAACTAATCATCACATGTTCATGCTGATCATATTTAATCAAAATATATCCACTGATTTGATCTATATGCTCATCAAACTCTGCATGTATGGAACTACTTGTACTAAACATAACCTTTCCTGAATACATACGTGCAATATGTTGGGAATGTGTTATATTATTTTCACAAATATAAATAGTGTCTACGTTGTGGCGGGAACGTAGGGGGGTAAGAGGGGGCAACAACGCCCTTGAAAAAGAAACAATTTGGCATTTTGTTGCGTCCGTTTTTGGGTGGATTTTCGACAGATAGTTTTTGCCAACGGTTTTCTATTTCTGGTTAAGGAATTAGGGTTGTTGACTAATCAATATTATTGGATTATGGTTTTGGATGTTACATGATCCTATATGTATATTTTATTTTAAACAATGTATGATGAGATGAAAAAGAGAATATGTTGGTTTTTCTGGTTTGGGTTTCCAGGGGAAAAAATCTATGTGTAATGTGTGTATTTTCCATTGTATTTTTTATGTTCTTTTATTGAAATTTGTTTTCAGTAAATAATTGTACAAGATAACAAATCTACACAATATAATCATAAACTTTTTCCTATGCAACTGCAAACTGATACATTTGTGGGAACATTTCTTTCTCAATCGATCAATATGTCATTCTATACTTATGCTATCTGATTGTTTTGAATCTATCTCTAGAAACACTTCATATTTATTGAAATATGGTTCTTTGATTTATAGTAGCTACTGCACTGACTCCCAATGTTCAATATTCATGTTTATTGGGAATCTCCAAGTCAGATGGCTCAGAAAAATACCTGCTCTGATGTGGAGTAATCTTCTTCTTCATTTGTGGAGACATCTTTCGCTTCATCTTGTTTATGAAATCTGTCATCATCCTGAATTATGGCATCTTCTCATTTGTCATCTTCGTGAATTCTAACACTTTCCTCTTTTCCTGTAAATCCATCATGATCTTGTGCTGCTGCAAATCATGTAAGTACGATTCCTTGGACATGTTCTTCATTTACATGCTCTTCTTGTTCTTCACATCTTTTCCAAGTCTTCTTGTATCTTTGATCAATATTTTTTTTCATGGGATGCTTTAGCACGCTTCTATGCTCACCATCTATGTGTCCATAGTTATGGAACTTGTAACATTCAATCTCATGTGGGGCCACATAAGATTTTCTTGTTTGAACATTTCTTTCATAAGCCCTACAATCGACAAGCTTATGTCCAAATTTATTACAATAAAAACGATGACCATAAAATAAATTTACATGCCTAGGAGTGAATGATATTCTTTGTGGTGTAGTCCTTATTTAATTCTTCCTTCGTTGATAAAGATCTTCTCTCTCGTTGTTTCTTTCACAACGATTGAACTTCTTTGTTTCTTGCATGTAGAATGTATTATGTATTCATTCATTTCTTTATTCTTGTTGGCCATGATTCCTTTCTTTGAGAACTTCTGCATAACTCCTTTCTTATGTTTCTTTCATCATGGAGCTTGCACCTTCCTCAAAATGAACATTCTTGTATCTAGGTAGTTCATATTTGTCACTGTATGGCCTTTGATTGTTGATAATGTTTTCTAGCACTTGAGAAATTTTCAAGTTCTTGTTGAGCTTGTTGACTTCAAATATTAATTTCATGATTTCCTTTTAGATCTTCTCACACTCTTTTTCTTTATTTATCATATGGATCTACATTACTCCTTCCTTTTGTTTTCCTTCTTCAAGTAGGATTCTCAAGTGGATGTTTTCTTCTTTAAATGATTTATTTTTCTTCCTTTCTTTCTTTAGCTCAGTTAAAGCACTGATTAATTTTTCCTCAAGATCCACTTCATCAGATTTCTCGTTTTTCTTATTTTCCATGGCCATAAAGAGTACTTTCTCAGAGTCATAATGTCTTTCATCATCTCCATGAGATGAAGAACTATCTTTTCTTGAGTGGAGTTTTTTCTTGAATACTTTCCTTTTATCTTTCCTATTTCCTGTTTGGTATTTCTTTACTTTCTTGGGATATTCCTCTTCATCACTATCTAACTTCTTATCATAAGGACACTTGTTTGCAAAATGACCAATTTTACCACAATTTAAACATTTTAAGGGAAGCATACCTTTGTACTTGTCGGTTCCTTTAGTCAAATTCCTTAAAAAGTTGTCCATTTCTTCATCCTCATTTGAATCATCTCTATAACTACAATTTGGATTTGAATCAAGATTTTTCTTCTTCTTTGTCCTTCTGGATGCTTTAAAATATGCTTCTTTTGTGGATGGATTTTCCTGTACTCTTCTAATTTCATAAGATGTAAATATTTTATGTATCTTATCCATGCTTATCGTACTCAGATATTCGCTTTCTTCTAGTGTTGAAATCATAGGATCAAATCTCATTGGAAGAGATCTTAGTACTTTTTGAACAATTATAGATTCATCAACTTCTTCTCCCAATCCTTTGATTTGATTCACTATTTCATCAAGTCGTAAAACATTAGCTGCAATGTTTTCATATTCCTTCATCTTCAGCTATTCAAATTGACCTATGTAAGTTTGAATCTTGGACGCCTTGACATTAACATCCCTTTCATAAACATTCTGAAGTTTGTCCCATATTTGCTTTGTAGAATCACATTGCATAACCTTGATGTATACTGAATCAACTAGACCATTCAAGATAACATTTTTCTCCCTCGAATTGTTTTGACTGATTTTATTTCCATCATTATCTATTGGAGGAGTGGAAGGATCTTTATATCCATTTACTACCGATTTCCAAACATCAAATCCCTATGCTTGTACACAAGTTTTCATCCTTCTACTCCATAATGTATAGTTATGTCCATAAAAATATGGTATTCCATTCTTATACAAATTGTTTCTCTCCATGATCTTCCTATCAGTGATTAAACTGTTTCTTGAAGGAAACTTATCTAATACCAATTCTTGGAATATTGAGAGGGGGGGTAAATCAATATGCGAACTTTATACCAATTTTAACCACAATATATATTCTTTCACTTTATCAACAATGTTCAACTATTTATGATCATTGTACCATCTATGACTGAATTCAATATATTATAAGAATATAATCATAAATAACATCAAATCCCTATGCTTGTATAGAATTTTTCATCCTTCTACTCCATAATGTATAGTTATGTCCATAAAACTATGGTATTCCATTCTTATACAAATTGTTTCTCTCCATGATCTTCCTATCAGTGATTAAACTGTTTCTTGAAGGAAACTTATCTAATACCAATTCTTGGAATATTGAGAGGGGGGGTAAATCAATATGCGAACTTTATACCAATTTTAACCACAATATATATTCTTTCACTTTATCAACAATGTTCAACTATTTATGATCATTGTACCATCTATGATTGAATTCAATATATTATAAGAATATAATCATAAATAACATCATATCAACAACATCAAATCAAATACACAATACACCAATATTTACGTGGAAAACAAAATAGGAGAAAACCATAGAATTCTTTCTTATATATATCAAGAATTCATTCATAAGAAGCACCGACTTTCCAATTTTCTATCTGAAACTAGAAGGAGGATACAACCCCCTATTTGTAGGATCCATCATGAATGAAGATACAACTCCTTGAATTCTCTTGCTCCAACCAAAAGGAGGCTACAACCCCCCGGGTCATCCGGCTCCAACCGGAAGGTGGATACAACCACCTAGTTCTCAGTATCCAACTTGAATGAAGCTCCAACTCCTTGATTCTATGACTCTAACCAGAAGGAGGATATAACTCCCTTTCCTTTCCTTGTCCAACCACCATGAAGTATAAGTATAGACCAACTATCACTACCACAATCACTACCACTGTCATTTCCACTTTCACTGTCGCTGTCACATCAAGCTATAACTTGCCAACTTGTCACTGTATCCAACATATCACTCTCAACCTGTTACTGTATCCAACCTGTCACTATCATAGATACTCAACTAGATCCTCTCAAATGGATCATATACCAAGGACACCTCACACTAGATGTTCAACATCAACAACACATACCTCTACCAAGCATGTACCAAGATCACCAACATACCATCACAAGGTATGTGTCTCAACCATGTACCAAAGCATATACCAAACTATCAACATGTATCATAGATATCACCGAAAATGGCATGACGAGTACTATCCATCTATGATAGTATTACCTACAATTTCATTCTCCTTCATTTCTATATTCCTTAATCAACTCCGGGTCCCATAACCACACCTTCGGGGCTACATGTAGACTACATCAAATGTACCCAAATAACTCACTGTCAATCTCAATCATACAAGTGTTAATCGACTATCCACCATCTCCAGACCTCTCCATGGGTTCACATCAATCTCTAAGGGTTGAAATCAATCTCCAAGATCACTCTCCAAGGGTTGACATCAATGAAAACCAACTGTCCAACAGATGTGCATTATCATTATCGATGAGTTTTCTCACATGTTTTAATGATATACATCAATGACCCATAATCCAACTATGTCTCACTGTGCTCAAATTGATCTACTTTATTCGGATAGTGTAGACTCATACCACAACGGTTTATTTGAAGACATCGGGAATTTAGTAGCATCACCTCTTTCATGTTGTTTCCCGAGTTATGATTGGATAGTAACACTCCTCAAGTCAATACTCGTGAAGGATCAATCATCTTCTTCCTTCCTCGAGATATCTTTCATCGATTCTGAGACATAGATCCACTGTGTATCATTTTCATGGCTATGATATCTATCTGACATGGATCCACCATGTATATGTTTCATGTCCATGATCATTTCTTTCTATCTATACATTTTACATGGATCTATAGTGTACTTGATCAGTGGCCATGCTTATCATCACAGTTGAGCATGGGTATTCCGACCTCAAGAATTAAGTATTCGAATTTGTTTATGTGTTTGGTTGTTTTCCTTAGATTGGGTTCTAGTGACCTTCACCCTGGCTCATTGCTTTTTGAAGACTTATAATCTATTTAGTCCATCAATTTTTCTTCTGACCTAACATATTAGGGGGCATTTGTTATAGTGTCAATTTCCATCTTTGGAGCAGTCACAAGCTTATTGACCTAGTCCCTATCCTACTTACAGACTAGTCTTCCCCCTACCTCCTTGAGACCTTCTATTTTTTTTGGGGGATATGTACACTCCCTCATAGTTATGGAACTCGTGTATATGTGGGCCACTAAAGGGACAATGTGATATCCTCAAATATGAAAACATTTTATTTTAATGTTATTACTTTAAAAATAATTTTCCATTTATGGAAATTCGTATTTGAAATTATTAAGGCATGTAATTACTATTTTTGTGATTGTTGAGAAAGAGTTTGACTTTCCAATTGTCCTCTTGTGATGGAAAAATGTATGAGACATATATTTTTAATAAATTAAATGCTGGAAATAGGTGGAACAACCAAGTTAAAAGTAGTTGACTATGACTCCATGAGTGGGGAACATGTATGAGTTAAATCAGAAATGATTTTTACAAGTGTTGGGATTTGCAAATATGCGAATTTCCCAAGGAGGGAAATGGATGGAAAATTCCTAAGCAATGAGAAATGAAATATATACAACAAATGTGGGAGGAAGGGCACTACCTAGTATGTTGTGGAGATGAATAGTTTTTGTGTGAGCATAAATGGTGTTAGAAAAATCTGAGTGAAGCTTAGTTTTCTCTTATGGTGTCATGGTTAGGCTAGGGGGTGATCATGACAAGTAATCTTGGTTGTTCTACATCTATGATTGGGTGGAACATGGCTGTTCCATTTGTTTCCAGCATAACTGTTATAGATATGTATTTTTATTTGACTACTCTTCTCTTATGTTGGAATATTGAATTGCATTTAACTACATAATTTGATCTATTTAGATATATCTTAGTTGAATAGTTATTACTCATATTGGGTTTCTAGATTTGCATGTAGATGCATAATTTACATGTATGCTACAAATCGGATCTATGTAGATGTATGTATCTTGCATAAAATAAATAGTCGTTTTATGATTCATAGATATCTCAACATGGAATTATGTAATGTAGTTATAAATCTTGAGAAAGGCAAAGCTTAAACAATTCATAGTTACACAATGTAATAAACCAAGGAAATTGCCAGATACAATTGTATGTTTTCTAAATACCCTACAACCATAGAATATTAAAATATTTTGTGCATTTAAACTAGAAATCACGAGAAAGGGGATACTAAAACAATAGTGTATAGTACACAATTTTTTAAATTTTGGAGTTCACCATATACAGTAGTATTTTTTCTAAATACTATACATCTATAGTATATCTAGAATATTTTATGCATTGAAAAAGAAAATAAATACTTTGATAATTCTATAGAAATGGTTGAGAATCAAGGTTTCTATTGTTATTGTTCTATCAATGTTATTCTTGTTGTAATGAGTTCCTTATATCACCATTGAAATAACCAAATGCGTAAGCTATACATTGTAGAATCTTAAGTGATTCTTCTCGTATCTTTTGATATATTTTGCTAGGTTATCAAGATTACATTTTCCTTAAAAAAAAAAGTGCATATATATAAAAATTGATATTCTGGTAAAAGGGTAAAAGGGAAACGTTACAGGATAAATATGCATACTATATATATATATATATATATAATATTTGCATGTAATATAGGAAAAATTCATTCTCTGGTAAAAGAGAAATGGCTATAGAATATTTATGCGTATACTGGTATCTATACGATACCCGATAGACAAAACACAAAAGTGTGGATTTTGGAACTATAATCTTCCAGATATGTTAACGAATTAATAACAATAATCTCTTGGATCTTTTTACCAAAAAAAAATTGTATTTAGATTCCTGTCATCGAAATATTCATCAAGAAATGGAAAAATGTATACAAGTGTGATTCCTTGTCCTTTGGAGTAACTAAATCCCTTGCGAATCCATAACTGTGTGACTTCCATCCTGTAAGATATAAAGAAGAATAAAATTTATTATAATCTTCAAAGAAAAATTTACGTGAGAAAACAAAAGCAAAAGAAAACAAGTAAACAAGAGAATCGAAAACTTATCTGGTAATCCTGTCAAAAATTAATCAGAAACAAAGAGGCATTTCCGCAATCGCATCCTTGAAGGGATAAAACGACGATTGTTTACTTGTAGGAGACTTTGAAGTGCACAAGGAGAAGGCAACTCGAACTTAACTGATGGGTTCACTCGCATTTCCAAAGAGAGACCCATCAATTAGTTTTTATAACTCTCCCAACAAAGAATTTATTTTAGAAAAATAAATGGGAAGAACATACTTTTTGTGTAGATAATTATAATATTATGAAAATAAATGGAAAAACCTAAAAAACTATCTTATGCGTTGAATTTGCAATAAGAGAATTGATAGGGGATATTTTTAACAAAACTTTCAATTTAAACCCTAACCGGCCCCTGTTCCTTTTTGTAAAGCTTTCACAGTCAAAGAAAAAAACTCAGAGCATGCTTGAAACCATAAGTGCAACACAATATAACCAAAGTTACAGGCGTGTTATCCAAAACGACAAGTTTCCGAGTTGACACTTCAAAAAGACTTAGAGTTTGAGCATAACTCACTCTTCAAGGTAAATGAGAAAAAACATATATACTAATTGAACCATAATCGGAGGTGTCGAACTCGAGTTTTTTTTAAATCTGTTCTACCTTAAAAAAATGCCATAACAAAAGACGCTCCCTGTGCTAAAGTGTAGACATGTAGTTGACGGACCTTCACCAGAGAAATCACCATTAGATTTGAATCTGAATCCTCTCACCTTCAGTAAAGAACGCCTACATAATTATTCATAATACTGATTATAAATGATACCTAGGGTTTTGAGGAAAAAACCTTCGCTTATTGAGTGCCTTCAGGAAAAACTAAAGGAGGTTTACCCGAAAGAAAAACCGAGATATAGTAGAAATACCAGACCCTTATCTTACATAGAACAATTTCTGGTAGAAACACAAAAAAAAAATGACTAGACATAAATTGCACTTAAGGATGAGATTTGTTACTTGAAGATTTAATTCGGTGTAGCACAAAGTTTTTTCTTGCCTGGATTTAGTGATATCAGTTGTCCCCAGGGAACTAGAATTTGCCAGAGAGTCTAGATCATAATCAAGGAATGAAAGCTAGGTCAAGAACGACAGGAAACAAACATAGTTTTCTGTTGTCAAGGAGAGGACTGTATCAAGCCCTTCACCCTGTAACTCCATTGTATTTTTGAACATAATCATAATTCAAGCCTTGTGATGGTGGAACTTCGAACTAGTTGGTTGGTCATAACCCTAACTAGACTAAGGTTTAGGTGTCATAACCCTTGGATACATTGCAATATTACGATGGTAAGAAAGGTTTCTTTCAAAACTTATATTGGAATAGTTTTTAAAAAGGAAAAATCCAGGACTAAAAATAATTTGAATTCATATGGTACCAAGTTTTTATCTACAATTTTTTTTATGTGTTGTTTAAGAAAGGATACAATAATCCTTGGCTACAAGGACAAAATATGACATAGGTTTATTTCTTAAGAATTGCACCTCTTCAAATATTGATATTGTAGTAGTGAAGTATATAAAACTTCAACTTCTAAATCACTACCTTTTTGGTAGTCCTGGTTTTATGATAAGTTTTTCACCAAGATTTGATAAGAAACATCCAATGACCGTCACCTCCATTAAAGTTACGATAAAAGTGTGAACAATGACTTTTTGGTAGTCCTGGTTTTATGATAAGTTTTTTACCAAGATTTGATAAGAAACATCCAATGACCGTCACCTCCATTAAAGTTACGATAAAAGTGTGAACAATGACTTTCATTATTAAGGTTAATTGCTTTAACAAATATTTTTTTTTTAATGGAAATTTTGGTTTGTTAGTCAAGTACATGTCAAAAAATTCCTAAAAATATATTACTATGCTTAATTAAATGGTGAGTTATAGGTTTGGTTAGTTTCCTAACTCCTTTTAATCATACTCAACTGTCTCTAACCAACTAGAGACCACATAAAATGAGCATTTTGTCAAAGGAGAAAGGTAATGACAAGTAATGATTCCACCATAAAGAAAAAACCTATTTGGCTATCCCCGCCAAGTCGGTAAGTCCTTTTATATCCGTGTTGTTGTTGGGTTGACCTAGAAACCCTTGTTTTTAGCCTCTTTCTGATAACCAACTTATCTTGCCAAAATTTTACCTTTATAGTCTCTTTGGGACCGTGGTGAATCTAGAGTCAAAAGCAACCCGAAACGGAGGAGAAAGGGTGGAGGAACCTGAGATTTATTTCAAAAGGGTAGTTCCCTATAGGATAGGTATAAAGTTGTAACCACCTTAACTGTTGAATTAATATAGAATTTCATTCCTTTGAATAAACATGTATTTGTTTGGTTTGTATTAAAATTATTTGATATATGCTTCGTAGAACATCAGTTCTTTAGATCCTTATGTTACCTTTTTTTAGGAACAAAGGGTAGTTATTCATATAAATACCTCTCTACATAGGTTTGCATCTTCAAGGTTCTTACAGGTTAGAAGTTGTTGGAAAATAGTGAAGGGACTACGACAATCGGGAAAAACAATAAGCATTGGAATCCGGGTGAGTCAATATTTTTCCTTCCTCTCAATAGTTAATTATTTATTTGAAATTTTGTTATAATATATTGAATGAGTGTTCTTTACAGAATGTGTCTTCTATAGGGTCAATGGTACGTTGGAGTAAGTCCACTAGTGTAGGGGATTTTCCCCGAAAGCAATGTGAAAACTATATAAAAAAAATTTATCTACTTAGGAAGGAGACATATTAACTTTATGAATACAAGGGATACTCAATATAAAAGAATGTTGAAATATGAAGAGCATGAATTAAATGAAATTTGAAATTCACATGTTGCAAAATGACTTAATTGAAGAACCTAAATAATTGAATTGAAAGAGCTTAGTAATCAAGAGAGAAATCCTACTTAAATTGACATGAATTAGAGTTGAAATAAAGTGAAACAAGCCCAAAGTAAATCTAGTAAGTTTTTTTCCTATAAGGTTGAAAGGAAACTACTCCAAAATAGAGTTAATTCTACTTCAATTGACATATTGTAAATTTGAATAAAATTACTAACAAACGAATATTTCTACTTTAGATGAACTAAAACAAATATGAAGAAACTAGAGTTAACAATGCCTCTTCATGAATGACATAAAATCAAATCCTACTTGAAATGATTTGTTGGAATTACTACAGTAAATGAAGGCTACTTGCAAGAAATGATGCATTAAATAAAAGAGTAACAAGAAGTACTAAAGTTAGATGAAACAAAGAAAATGTAACATTACATTAACTTTCCTTACTCAATCTTGAGTGGGCCCTACCCAAGGATTCGACATGTAACCTATAAATGCTACCAAGAGAAAGAGATTTGAAAATCAAATTTTTGCATTAAGATATCAATCCATAACAACACTTTATCCTCTACAAGTTTGAATTCAATATATCCTAATAAATTTCTTAATTCTAAAAATAGAAAGCATAAGATAAGTCTAGCTCCTAGCTCTAATATACAAAAAACTAATGTATTGATAATCCATTCAATTAGTCCTTGATTGAAGGGATCTTTTCCTCAATACCCCTATAATTACGGTCTTATGTTTTATGGGTCAAATCGCCTTCTAGATTAACCATCATTGGAGGTTGAACAGGGGACATAACACCCCTTTTATTTGATGTAGATGTTAGTTAATAATCCCTTTGAAAGTTGACCTAGTTGAGAAATGGGTTAGTACATCCATATACATTCATGAAATTATCAAAATCATAACTAAATTAAGACACATCACATACTCAATCATCCAAATCACCTCATTAATATCAAATTTTATAAAACCTAATAAATTTGTATTAATAATGGTCAATACAGGTCTTGTGGAGTACAAAGGAGGCCACAACATCTCAAAAATGGGCCTGAAGATACATCAATTGGGAGGCCCATCATAAATTCTAGAAAATGTGTAATCTAATAGAAATTGGTACCAAGCTCCTAAAAGACACGTTCCCAATGGTGCAAGAAAAAAATGATGGTATGAAGGTACTTTCATATCAGACTATGGTTAGGGGCCTCATATGTACAAGGATAAATTAGTTTGTGCATGTTGTAAGAAATGTGAGTCAATTTTTTAAGTCTCTTAAGGGACCAAGCAATTAGGGTATCACATTCAATAAGAGTTCAAAAGGAACACTATAGTGCTTTGGGAATTGTGATATGGATTAAGAAGATAGAAATGTAATGTTTCATGTTGGAAAATGTATTGTTTCCTAGCCTAACAAAAAACGTCCAACAATATTTGTTTTGTTTGAAGTACAAAGGAAAAATATATAAAAGCAATACAATTTTGCAATTTTGTTTGTGATGAAGTTAAATAAATAAATGTATAATAAAATTATGTATTGCAGATATACCAACAAATTTATTACCAAATTCTAAGTTTCAATTTGTATTACCTACAATGAAATATAATTTTTTTCTCTTAAATAAATTGGCGTTGTTGGAAAAACAACTCTCAATTCCATAGAAAATGATGGAACATTAACAAGGTGTGATACAAGCTTCATTGGTATAATTCTCAACCCACTTATTTCCTACAATGTGTAAATAGGTATGTCATGATATCCTGTATAGTTTCATCACTTTAACATAAAAAACTGAAATTGCTCGGTGTAGTATACCTAGGGGGGTAATATGGGGTAGCTAGGGAGGTATCCAATGGGAATAATAATAGATATAAGGATATGTACTTCTATGTATGGAGGCCATTTTTAATGAATAATCTGTATGTAATAGTATGAACAAAATGAAGGTAAGAAGGCTTAATAGAATATTCCACCTATTAGAATGTTTCCAAGAGGTCAATGAATGTAACAAGGATTACTAAAAGGTTCCAAATACTATAATATTACTCCTTTAGATTATACCTATGAGGTATATATTACTATGTAAAGAAGTATAAGCAATGTAATGAAGCATGGTGAAGTGTATTGTGATTTTAGCAAGAAATTATTGCTTGAGGAGTATTTCCTTCCATAAGGAATAGTTAATGGTGTTACCCTACCTTAAAAGATTCATATTAAGAAATTGTGGTTCATTATTATCTCATTTTTCCATATATTGCATGAGATTTTATATTCTAATTTTTAGGAACCTTACAAGTGGTATCAGAGCTCTTTCTTGGGAAGAAAAGGACATATTTTGTTTTTATTTTTTCATATTTTTCAAAGAACTAAGGAGAGTGGTACACTTTATATTAAATTATAAAACTTCCTCAATATAATTTGTAGAAATCGATTTGGTATTTTAGTTCCTCTTCGAAAAATACCCAATTTCAAAATACAATTTTTTCAAAATGGAGATCATGAAGTGAAGCTATAGGCAATTTAAAATATGTTGGACACATCGACCACACTGAGGGGGGGGGGGGATCAGTGTAGGGATATTTTTACGCTTCTTTCAAAACTTTAATTAGAAACCACTTCAAACACATTATTCATTCATACTTAGCTACTTGCATGTATAAACAACATTCATCAATAATAAACCATCACTATAACAAACAAAAAGAACACTAGATATATGTGTAAGATTTTTTTATTATGTGTTATAGGAGACTACAAATTTTGGGGTTTATCAACACTAACTGAAAAGAGCACCAACTCCAAGAGAGAACCAACTCTCAATACACGACCCAACTTGCAGATCTCAATGCCAACTAAGATGTGAGGAATTCAACCCTCAATTACAAGACCCAACTTGTACATATAAATCAATATGTCAAATATTTTATACATGTTCGTGACCTATATGTAATGCAACATGTGGGTATACACTCCCTTATTAACTACAACCCAACGATGTTTACACCCTTGTGCACTGCAAGTCACGGATGTCTCAAGAACCCTTCCAATTTCACTGTTGTTTCCTCTATCAAAACTATGTCACCTTCACTGTCTCTATCACAACTCTTCCATTGTCTCATCAATCAGAATCTTATCATAAAAACTAGTTCCATACCATTCATCAAGTGTATACCAACATACATGCATCTATCATGAATCAATAGATACATCAACAATGAATTATGAACTAGAGAATCAACCATTTACAACCTATTCCATATACCATATCATCAAACATATGAACATCTGAAGCATCTCCAACAACCTATGCATGCCCCTTATGCATACATTATCATATATCATATATATCCCTCAACCAAGTACAAGTAGCTCAAAATTTGTGAACTATAAGAATTAGAATTGTACCATACATAAGATTACTTCTCACTCATCCAACCAACCGACATATACCATATCTATGCCTAACAAGAATCATACCAAGAATTTTTCAAGAATTCACCATACCACCTCTAATATGTAACACCATAATCATAAATACTTACCCTTTCACACTATAATTGAATCGATGTCTCAGATCTCAGATAAACAAACCAACCTCAGCCTCAACAATATGGATCAACCATATCTTCTCATGCTTGCACAAATCCTTCGGCATATCTGCTCTTTTCCCTTCTACATCTCATGGGTATATGTTCTTTACTCTTCTAAATCCAACATACATTCGCGTATCAACAACACTGCAACTCACATATGTCTTATAGATTAGGGTTTTTTAAGTTCACTTCAACTCCAAGACTTTTCCCTCGACTTACTTCATAACTTCAAATGTATTAATGGGTACTTGCAATAAATCTTTCACAAGATGATGGATATTCAATATGATCAATAAATTCAACTTTCAAGATACCCTTTCTCTTTTATTTATACTTCTCCATGTAGTTTCCTCCAGGGGTTATCTTATAACTAATTTACCCAACTTCTTTCTTTTAGGGCTAACCCACTTCTAACCAGTTTGTACAGTTTCAACCAAATAGTAACAAGATTCTTCAAGGACTAAGTAATGAAGGATCTATTAAGTATCCCCCTTGTTGATATTTATATACCAGATCCTTGACACATGTTGTATTCTATTGAAGCACTATATTTAACCCTTTCTTCTTATATTTAGAGCACAATAACAATTTTTTGAGGTTCCATTGTAAAGGTATTCCAATGATATATTCATGGAGTGAACAAGCCCTTCACTTTTGTTCAGTTGCTTCTTCTGTAAATGGATGCTAGTAATATAATTCAATATAACCTTTTGTTAGGTTATTTATATGAATACATGACCCTTAATAAATTGAATCAGGTTCTCGGTGACCATATTGATCCTCTTTCCATAAATTCCAATATCATAACACCATGTCCAACATTGACCATATTGTCCCTCTTTCCTTTCTCCCACTCTGGTTATGGTCCCCTGATCCATGTACTACTTTTCTGATGAAGCTTGGAAAACTTAAAAGCATAAGGACATGTCTCTCATTCTCATAAACTAATATAATAAATTGTTCTACAAAACATTCATCTTCACTTATGTCTGTGTGACTCCCCTTGTCAAATATTCTCCTTCTGCAATATACCTGGCTGCTGCTAATCCTAGACAATCAATAAATTTCTAGAGCAACTGGACCTTTGCCAACGTGTGTTAAATAAATTCCCTACCAGAGTCTGTAGAAATGAACTTCAACTTTTTTCCTTTAGAAACAAGATTAAATTGGTCCTTTCATCTGTTGTTGTACTACTTCTTGAAATACTCGAGACATGTTTTAGTCTTCCATGATTCTTAATCTGTAATCCTCTTCTATCTAGGTTTCTTCATTGATGCACTAAATATCCTTTAATTGTGTTTTCCCTTAGCTTCCTTCAAGGGTGTGCCAAGATTATGCAAATGCTTCTTAAGAAATACCTTCATTTTCTTCCATAATTCTCCCAATGTCTTCATGATACTAGTCATCTATTCACTCATTTATGACCCAAGAGTATCTTCATTTTTGTTGTCTCCAACAATGACATGGTTTACTATCCATGCAATCATAGATATATTATTCACATTCATATCTTTCTCATGATCCTATTTCTACTTAAGTAAAATTAAATATGATATCAATGTTGTTGTCCTGCAGCTTCTCAATTCATGATTTTTTCTCAATAACCTCTTCATAGGTTTCTCATTCTTTTGGGAATACCACCATCAAAGAGATTATTTTTTTCTTTATGTGCCTTAAAAAGGTTGATAGTCTTTTTAAATTTGAACCAATTTTTGAAGGTTACATCACAGTTCATGTTGTTCATTCATATTTAAGGACAGATTTCAAGGAGTTGTCATACCAAAATCTTCATATTTTATTTTGAGAAGTCCTCATAGGCCTTCCTTGATTATTCATACCAAACCAAGTTCTGAAGTGTCTTCCATTGACATTAGTTTGTAATTTCCAACAAATTTCAATGAAATGGTAAAAAATTGTCATAAAGGGTTTCTTCACATCTAGTTGATGATACTAGGATTGCAGCCAATCCTTCAATCCATTCCTATGGTGGCCCTTCAAGGATAGTCAAACAATTCTTCAACTTGTTCCACTCCTTCCTTCAATCTCATCAAGAAAACCTTGCAATCTATATCATTTGAAAAATTCACAATTAATTTATCTCTCTCCTTTGTAGCAACATCCTTCTATAGAATAAGTGCAATATCTTCCCTTAAAGCCTCAATATTCATCTTGGTTTGCAATTCAACAAGATTTATTTTACTGAAAATAGTCGAGCGCTTATAATCCTTGATCTTGTTTGTGTTCTCCTGGTTATTTCCATTCCTCCTCCCGATTAAGTCAATAGTGAGAAGTTTTAAACAAGATGGGCATAAAGATTGTTCAGAAGTTGAAGTATATTTTTGTATAGAACCTCTGCAAAATGCGTGTCCACATCACGTGCTAATTGGATCATGAAATTGATTATTAAGAAAACTACAAACATTGTTTTTTAGCTATAGATGAATCAAATGTATTGTCTTGGTCATTTGCAAGTGACATGGAATCTTTAGAAAAACCCACCAGAAATGGATGATCTACTGCTTGGTGTAGTCGTGTGATCAGATCCAAATATATGAGCATAATTGTTGAGCAATGTTTTCACAGTTACATATGAGTTAAACTGTGATTGACTCTATGTATAGAAAGCTTGATTTTGCAGTGTTATAGGTCTCTTGATTAGGGTTTGGAGTAGGCCTCATTCCTAGTAATTTCATCCTCCAAATCGATCGAAAAAGCAGTTCAATGAACCTATTAATAAGACAAATCATCACCTCATATTTTTCGTTACTATCCATTGGGTCCTTTCTTCTTTCTCATTAGTCATATATCTTTTATGATACTTTAATGATTGTTGAAAGTATATAGTCCTTGGGTTGTAGTCAATTCTTCCACTCAACCCTTCTTCCTTTCTTTTGTCCATGTTTTCTGTTGAGGGGGAGTTTAGTAGATCATCAAAATAAATTTGGAAAGTTTCCAAGATATTCATCACTCAATTCTACTAGTTGATCTGCTTTTGAGATTTCATCATCATCATCACTATTTTGTGCAATAGAAGCTTCTCCATCTGCTTCTTTAGAATTATTTTTTTGCATTTTTCTTTCACTAGCTAATGGATTATTGATTTCCAAGACATCATCAAAATCTACAATTGTGTCATATTCCCTTTTAGGAACTCTCCTTTCTTGGGATTGATCCACTTCATATGCAAAACTCTCATTTTGACATTCCTTATTAGGAACTTCACCCATCATTTACTTATTATCAACTTCATCAATTTCAAGTGCAAGATATTCATCATCTTCCTTTCTTTGTACTTCATATTTTCTTCTCCATACTTTTGTGAATCTAGGTCTATGACCTCTTGTCATATCACAATATCATGCAATATGTCCATAGTTATAACAATTGTAACATTTAATATTGGATTCAACCATATCTCTATTTTTAATTGGAACATCTCTTCCATAGGATTCATAATTTGCTTCTTTATGACTGAAATTGTGACAAGAGTGGAAATTTCCAAAGAATATACCTTGATACTTGGGATTTATTAGTATTGTTTGTGGAGTAGTCCTTCTTAGTACTTGATTTCCATCTCTTATTTGAACATAATCATTTTTCCTATTTCATTGACTTTTCTCAAGTTGGGTGCAATACTTTGAGGCCTTCCATCAATCTTCTTTTCTAATGATGTGAACTCTTATTCTTCAACATTGTGCTCCTTTTTATATCTAATGCTTGTCTTATGAATTGGGGACCCTTGGAACTTAATAATTTTATTCAAATTTCTTGAGCTCTTTCCAAACTTCATGTTAGTGTTGACTGTCTTTTCCAGCTCCCCTTTTAGAGAGGCAATCTCAAGTTCTTGTTCTTGGAAAATTTCTTCCTTCTCCTTGAGTAGTATTCTCAAACATTCTTTAGTTTTTCGTACCTCTTCTTCTTGAATCACACCACTTATTTCAAACTCCAAGAATAATCTTAGCTGATATTCTCTCTCTTCCAATTTCTTTCTTAGATAGGTAATTTCAAGATCTCTTGTTTGGAAGATTTCAAACTTCTTCTTCAATTGATTTGTTAGGTCCTCCTCATTTATTATTTCTTATTCCACTTAAATTTTTAGACCATCAATGGTCCTTTCATATTCTTCACGAGCCTCATGTTTTTTTTCTTTTTGATTCTTCTAACATCTCTTCCAACAATGGATTCTTATTCTTGAGCTCCTTGATTTCATCAAAAGTACAAATTAGTTGTTCTTCAAAAACAATCTCTTCTTTGATTTTAGAATTTTTGTTTATTTGGATCAAATTATTCTTCACTTTCAAAATATTCAATATTGTTGTCATTCTCATTGGATGAACTTCTCTCACATTTTTCATCTCATTATTCACTTGTTTTCATGACTTACTCAACCATGTAAATATTGTTTAGCTCTTACCAGAGCTCTTTGGCTGAAGTACACTCTCCATTTTTTCTTTTCATAGACTCGGATAATCCTTCGAGGATGGAATCCATTGCGAGTTTGTTGTTTCTTTTTAATTATTTCTTCGTTGAAAACTTCAGTGGTATTTTTGGAGGGGTGTAACCAAAAACAATTCAACTCCAAACATCATATCCCATTTCACCCAAAAATTCCTTTATTCTTATGCTCCAATTTCATAATATTTTTCATTGAATAGGGGTGTTATGTTATAAAAAAAAATATCACGGAGCAATAAAATCAAACAAATGCGGAAATAAAACACACAAGATACAAAATACTATAGATACATTGATATATGTGGTTCATTCAGTGTGGGCTACATCTACCAGAGAAATTTCCAGGTCCTTCCTTTATTATTATACAACAAATAAATGGATACAACCTACACCACACCCACCGTAACTTACTCTTTTTTCTCTCACAGTATCCTCTCTCAGAATACAATATTCACAATATTACACAACCACAATACAATTCCCTCATAAAATAGGGTTTCTGTCTAGCGAAAAAAACCCTAACATAATCTCTATCGTCATATCTATGACTTAATAATGAACGATCAAGATTGACTATGAAATTACAATATACATTTATAAGGAAATTTTTCCTTCGAGGCCTTTTCCCCCAAACTCCCATCGGGGGATGTTTCCCCTGGACCCCACAGGGGGGGAAAGACCCCCCTACAACTCCTCCGAGTGGAGGGGTGTACAATATTGTGGGGTTTATAGTCTTCATGGGGTATAAACGCGACTGAAAACAAATAACTCTGAATTAGTAAGATAATCAGGCTCCACGACCAGCATGTTATGTCAGGACATAGGTCAAGTGGACAATCCATGAGTGTTTATGAGGATTTTCCTTCTAGTGATCAAAATGTTTCTGAAGGAACCTTTCTCTTATACCAATTGTTTAAATATTGTCCAATACTGAGAGGTGGGGTGAATCAATATTACTTATTTTCCAATAATTTAATAAATTAAACTATTAATCACAAGAATTGTTAAACAAGATGAATTGAAATAGAAATTAATTATAAAAAACATACAAGGTACAATTTACAATCTTGTGAGAGACACCAATATCTCTTATTTTGAGCAACAACTCAATGAGACACCAATCCCCTATTTTAGAGAACCAACTCTAGGAAGCACGAACTCCCTGTTTTAGAGCACCAACTCTAGGAACCCCCAACTCCCTGTTTTTAGAGAACCAACTAACTAACTCCCCGCTTTTGAGCACTAACTCTAGGAAGCACCAACTTCCTTTTTTAGAGAACCAACTATAGGAAGAACCAAATCCCTATTATAAACTTCAATCTATAGAAGGAACCAATCCTTCCTTGCCCCTCTCTTCCACCCTTACTTCGTGAATATATTCAACATTCTTCCTTGGACTCTGTTTTGTTTTGATCTTCTATATTGGACCACAATGACACTTTCCTTCTTACTGGTTTTCTCTGTTTATATAGTCTCTCATGAGTTATACGATATTCAAACAATGTGTCTTTGTGTAAAAGAGAAAATGAAACAATGTGTATTTTAATAATAAAACATTGCACCTCTTCATTTAATTAACACAAATGCTGACTTTTTTGTTTATTAATTGATTTTAATTTAAAAAGGCATCCAAATAAGATAATGATTTTTGTACGAATATTATGGAGCGATGGAAATGCATTCTACAATTCTACTTCATAGGTTTTGTGCATAACATTACCAATTAGCTGACATGTAGTAAGTTTCCCAAGAAAATGTGTGAGGTGGAAGGTATAGGAGGTTCTTTGAAGGAAACTTGCCTAGATTTGCTATTGTGACCGCCTTGTAAACTTGCCAAATGAAGCATCCATTTCAGCAGTAGAGACTTGGTCACAAATCCACATTGCTCCTTTATCAACAAGCTAATAGAGTGGACTCAAAATTTATAAGAGTGGATTTTAAATGACATCGTTTCTTCCACATCTGTGTTGACTCATGTCCAATTTTTACATCCAATCCTGTAGCATGGATTTGTAGCGAGTTGCAACACTCATACTGTAGTGTGAAGTTGCAACATTAGTCTTGTAGCATGGAGTTGCAACATGGGAGTTGCAGTGAGTTGCAACACTTAATCTTGTAGCATGATCCAACAATTTCTGAGACTTTGATCTAGTGATCTAATGATCACAATGATATCTATGATGATTTTTCTCACACCTTCTTGGTCGAAATTATCTTAAAAGATCTTATATTCCTTGAGAGATGACCTTTTAGCCTTTCTTTCATTCACTTAAGAGTGGATGACAATTATCTATAGATTTTATAACAAGGTTCTTCAAGGACTAAGTAATGAAGGATCAGTGAAGCATCCCCCTTGATGATATTTTTATACCAAATCCTTGAAACCTACTATAATCTATTGAAGCACCAGATTTAACCCTTTTTTCTTGTATTTAGAGAACGTTAACCTTTTTTTGAAGTTCAATTGTCAAGGTATTCCAATGATATCTTCATGAAGTGAACAAGACCTTCACTTTATTTCAATTGCTTCTTATATAAATGGATTCTAGTAACATAATTCAACATAACCGTTTGTTAGGATACTGATATGAATACATGAACCTTAATCAAGTTAAACAAGTTCTCAGTGACCATACTGATCTGCTTTCCATCAATTCCAATATCATAACACCATGTCGAACATTTACCATATTGTCCCTCTTTGACATTAGTTCCAACACCATAACACCATGTCCAACATTATCTTGTATCAAAAATAAAATATGATGTTTTCCCTTCAAAGAGGACTAGGATGGGGTTCCCACATACCATGAAATAAAAAAGACTTGGAAGAAACAAGAAGAACAATCAAGGATCAACCATAGGTTTCACAATTTACTAGGAATAAACAGTCAATATGACAACTCACTGTAGAAGCAAATATGGAAAGGACGAGAATAAGGTTTCTACTTGATTCACTGTGTTGGAAATCTTCCTAACTCATTACTTTCTTGCTATAACATCACCTCTTCAAAAAAAAAAAAAAAATTAAACAATAAGCGTAATAATATGTTTTGTTCAATAATTCTTAGTAATTTTATATGATAACTTTATAATAATTGTCTTCACATACATTTGTTTAATATATCATACAACATCTATGGTACCACCATAACATGTTAGAGGTTTACTTCCATTATTTAGCATGTCTCAACTCTGATTCTTAAGCTATGATCATAAACTTTCCTCATGCACATGTTATGTAAAATGTCATTGTTTAACTTCTACACTTAATACACTTTTAAATATTTCTCATGTCCAAGTATACATGAAAGGAATTTTTTTTTCTATGCTAGAAATTGAATATTTTTATTGACTAAACCTTTCGATTTAATCACTATGGATAGTTCCACATGTATTCCATACTCTACCACGTACCACTTATGTTTATAATTCCATTATTATTCATTGAACCCTTTATAAATATATGTGTGTGTGTGTGTGTGTGTGTGTGTGTGTGTGTGTGTGTGTGTGTGTGTGTGTAAGTGAATTGAATACCATAGGCCATGGATTGACCTTGGTAAAACATCCAAAATTTTGCTTGGTGGAAACATTACATATACACTTGAACTCATAATACTCCCAAGTACTATTATATAGGCGTTTCGACCTTTCACGTCAAATTTATGAACTTAGAATACCAAAAAATATGGATTCTTAATCATCTACAAGAGAACACGATGTTTAATTGTTCATTAGTCCACTAATCTAGATTAAATATTTCCACAACTTGGTACTCTTGATGTAGATTTTCATGTAAATGTGTTGAAACTGCACAAAATAGATCTAGATAGCAAATGAGATACACAATTTGTAGAGAAAACATGAGAAAAGAGAAGCAAGAGAGACATAATGGAATAATTCTCATTAACTCAACTAATGTGCACTAGAGGAGAAGCCAATGCACCATAGTGGGGGTCTAGAGTGATCTGGACAAACAGTAGCAGTTATGGGAGTAAACTGCCACCTAGTCTAGTCTCTCAGGAAGTTACGTGAGTGAACTACCACCTAGTCTGAGTTAACTAGTCTCTTAGTCTTCCGTTAACTGAATGAAACAAACTGAAGTGAGGAGGAGATTAGGGAATCATTAGTAATTCTCTAGTATGGTGATGATCCCAAGGACAATGTGCATTAGGTTGTGATGATCCCAATGTTGCATGGTGATTATCCCAATGTGGCATGTAGACTCCACTCAACTGATCAAACTGAAGAGAATATTCTCCTAGAGGAATATTCTCCCTTAACTATAAGAGACTGATTAATGACTAATAAACATAGGGAAAACCTTACGAAAAAGAAATCCTAGGTGTGTGTGTGAAGTATCTCCAAAACCCCCTCTGAACATCACTATGGTGAAAATAAAGAATGGGTCCTGACAATGAGGCCATCTTAGGTACCCAAATACAAAAGATACACTGAAATAAATGAGGAAAGAGGGAAAAACTCATGGTAACCCCCCCCCCCCC
>ML790636.1:227608-259261 GCA_009831015.1 Picea engelmannii | reverse complement strand
AGCTCCTTATCTCTCCTTGTGGCTTCCCTGGCCACTGAAAGTCACTTCTAGCCATCCCATCCTATAGTGTTTCTCCTCTCGATTCCAATGAGCTATTACACTGAGAGGTTCCTCCAAGTAATGTGCCCAAAATGACCTCTTCACTGAATTCCATTGACTTATAGCTCAAAATAGTCAAAATCATGGAAATCGTCAGAATGCAATGAAAACAAAGACAACCTGTGAGGAATGGCTCATAATGATGGAATATGATCATCAATGCAAGATGGACCCGACAATGCCTCTCAAATACCCATGTACTCGCTCTAGCACCCATCTGGCTACTCTGGTCATCATAAATCTCTGCCCTGTGATGATGTCCCAAAGTGGAGACATTACAGTCCTCCCTACTAGAAAATTGCTTGTCCTCAAGCAATACCCAAATCCCCCGAAGTAAAATACCAGGATCCCATGTCCAGCTGTGGGATACATAGTAGAACCCATCCAACGATGAACAATAGCACACTCCACCCCCTGGATCCCATATCAGGAAGTGAACTGCAATACTCTGTGAAGAACAGTCCTGGAAGATATCAACCCTGTGAACCTCCTGCACCTGACCCATGGCCTCATCTCGGAATGAGTCCATCAACTGCACATGATGATTCCAGAATGAGGTACTGCAAGATCTTCGTGAGGCACCCTCAAGCATTGTGCTAAATGGAAAGTTAGAATAACTTTCCCCTGCAATGGTCCACTCTCCCCTGTTAGTTAATGAACTGCTCAATCCTGCAATCCCTTGGTCCCATGCTAACCTATGTCAATGATCCTCCTGCTGACACTACACTACTCTATCCATGACTTTCTGTCCCCTGCATACATAAAGGATCCTCCTTGCCAGGATCCTCAAGCTGAAATACCTGTGACCACCGAACCTGCTGCCCAGAAACTGTATTGGCATAGACACCTTTGTAGAAGAAGTACCTGTCCAAACGTCTCCATCCCCTATCATGATGATCAAGAGGAAGAAAAGGTCTCGCCCCATTGGACAAGTACCTATCGACCCACTCCAAACCAACCGAAGGTGGAGTGTGTGGCTCTCTGGTGCCACCTGGGTCATCATGTAGTGAAACATCCTGCTAACCAAGTGAACTCCCGGATCCCATGGAAAACTTGGAAGTTTATCACTTCCAGTCTCCGCTAGCTGCTCCTGTGCTGGACTAATCACTGTCGGAAGCCCACTGCACTCATCTATCATCATCAGGTCTATGATGCTCACCATCACACACCAAGTCTCAACTGTCTGTCTAACATGATCCACCTCTGACCTGTTGTATGATGTAAAAGTAATCCTGTCATATAGTCTCGGCCTACTCACTGTCCATGCTCCCAGCCATGGCCTATCCCTCCTCATGCTGTTGTCTATGATAAAAGTGTCAAGACAGGCTAATAGAAACATCTGCAGTTGATTGTAGGACTGGGAGGTGTCACATGCTTTGGTCAATCCCAATGATTCGACCAGAAGCTCTTCCATCAGTATCCATGAAATATTCTCTCCTAAGGTCATCACTGAGTCCCAACCATCCAGTACAACCAGAAGTAACCCCTCCGACTGCTGGTCAACCAACCTCCATCTCTCATCTACCATGAAACTTCTGAAATGGTGAAGGTGATCTCCCACAACTATGTGCTGCTGTAGAGGAGTGACATCTACATACTCCCCTGAGTGTGTCTCCTCCTTGCAAGGAACTATACCTATCTGAATGCCACCATACACCTCAACATCTCTCTGTGAGCTATCACTCATCACAATATGCTCCGGCATACTCATGTCATCTCTCGCAAACTCATGTTGCATCACAGATCTTGGGCGTACAGCTGGATCAATCTCTATATGGAGATCAACCACTCCCAAGACACAAATGGAAGTGTCCCCCATTGACTGGTGCTCCTCTGCTAGATCATCAACATCCTCTATCAATGTGACTGACCGATACATCTGACTATCCACTAAGACATATGAAGTGGATCTCTGACGAATCTCCTCAAGAGACCCATCTGATATAGACTCTGATTCTTGAAGGGCGGTCTATGTGCCTCTCAAGAATCCTCGAGTGCTCTCCAACTCTCGAGTGAGTCGGTCTACCTCCAACTCCTGCCCCCTTAGGGCCCTATGATACAAGTTTCCAATCCCCAGTAGGTAGTCTTTGTCTATCAACAACTGTTGGTAGTCAATCCTCATCATAGACACTCTCTCCCGGAGAGTGTGAAAATCATCCATGGAAAATCCTCCATCTGAGCTACCCTATGCCACTGATGCTCTCCAACTGTAATCTGCCATCACTGCATGCATGTCATCAATATGTCTAGTGGCTACCCTGATCATAGCCTCACTAAATCCCAACTGTGCTGCTAAGTGGTGTGACTCCTGATCATAGTCATGCTGGGGTACCCCCTCATGCCTCTCACTGCTAGTGCCATCACTAACAACACTCTCTGCAGAAGATAAAGTGATGAACTGCCTGTTGTCTATTGTGCCACTAGGTACACCTGTATGCCACTGCATCCCATCACTAGATGCCATCTCCCCTTGACTCACACTGTATCCTGTATGAGTAGTTGTATCCTCCTGTGCACTCAACCTGCTACTATCATCTGCGCCTAGATCCCATATAGTTGTATCCAGACACGTGCTATCATCATCCTGACTGCCAAAGAGTGCATCCTCATCCATGCAATCTGATCCTGGAAGTAAGTGCTCCATCCACCTATCAACCTCTGCCATATGCTCAACCACTGGAGTCTCCAATAGCTGTGACTCCATCTCCTCTGACTGACTTGTATGTGTGGGGTCAACTGCATGTACATCCTGTACCTCCTCCTGGATTTGTGGGTCTACCTATCCATGGTGTGCATCCCTCACACTAGGCTCATCCATCATACCTGACATGCCACTGATCTCCTCATCTGATGTGGCTATCATGGTTGTCTGAACAGGTGTCATATGTGTCACGACCCCCATAGTTGTATCCAGACACGTGCTATCATCATCCTAGCTGCCAAAGAGTGCATCCTCATCCATGCAATCTGATCCTGGAAGTAAGTGCTCCATCCACCTATCAACCTCTGCCATCTTCTCAACCACTGGAGTCTCCAATAGCTGTAACTCCATCTCCTCTGACTGATTTGTATGTGTGGGGTCAACTGCATGTACATCCTGTACCTCCTCCTGGATTTGTGGGTCTACCTATCCATGGTGTGCATCCCTCACACTAGGCTCATCCATCATACCTGACATGCCACTGATCTCCGCATCTGACGTGGCTATCATGGTTGTCTGCACAGGTGTCATATGTGTCACGACCCCCATAGGAAGCTCATCATCTCTAGGTGCTAACACGTGTGACTCCTCACTAGTGTCACCACTCTACTGAGGCGTAAGGTCATCAATGGTATGTGACGTGTATCCTGAGACACTGGGGTTATCGTCCTGTCCATCCAGCTGCCTATCCACTACAAAAGGGTCATCCTCCTCCTCAAGCATGCAAGCATCACTAGCCTCTATGCAAGAGTCATCATCACTATCCTATGAGGTAGAGTCACTATCACTAGTCTCTGTGCAAGAGTCACTGTCATCATCCGACTCTGAATCCACATCTATTGCTCCATCCTCACACACCTCACCCTCATTGTCATGACATGCCTCAATAGTGCGCTCCTGATCTTTACCCTTGCATCTATGATCTAGTTCCCACGGACCCTTGCAACTGTGGCAAGGTTGCATGCTCCTACTGGGCATGGGGTTTCTCTGTTCTTCGCACCATATAGCTTCTTCATTTTTCTTTTCACCTGCTATGATCATCCCCTGTAAAATATCCCATTTGCTCCAATGGGGATTTCTAAAGGCAGCATATTGTAGGAAGGTTATTGTAGCCTTAGTTTCCTTGCTAAGGCTGTCATACATGATCTCCAACCATGGTATCTCAAAGGCTATCTTATCCACTTCTTTCCAACTATCCATTTATCCCTATAGAATACCCCCCGGGTTTGCAGGCTTTAAGCTTCGATACCACTGTAATGATCCCAAGCCATTATGCAAGGATCATCACTGTTTTGGTGTCTTTTTAAAACTTTTTCTGAGTGAGGTATTTCGTCAAACACTTTGCTGATCTACCTTTTAGATGTGTTTATATGTGTGTATGCAGAAAATAACAGAAAGAGATAACCATGGAACATACCTCAACCATATGCAATAAGATAGACAAGCCCAAACATCTATATTTTTCTTTATTCATAAAATAGAGAAACCTGCTACAATGAAGATGCCGATCTAGAATGCTCAACAGATGGCCAAGAAGATAGACAATAGATAAGAGCTACTACAAAATGCTCCCGCTAACACAAAAGATGCCTCCAAAGGCTGAATAAGAAATAAAGATCAATACAAGAAGATCTGAATGCCAAACTCTCCAACTGAAGAATGCCACGCTCCAATAGAAGGATGAAACCCTCAATAACTCGGCCCTACTGCCAAAAGTGTCCAATCACCCTAATAAATATGACAAATGATATATCGGGTGATGGTAAGAACAACAGAGGTGACCGAATCTCCAATATCCCTCTCAATCTCTGTAGATCTGAAATCCCCCACTGAATGGTGCGCCCCACTGGATGACTGAAACCCTAGATAATTCAGCCCTGCTGAAGGAGGCCTCCAAATGCTCTGAAACTCTCTCGAAATATAGATTGGGACAATGCAAGTCACTAGGTAAAGTCTCATGGTCAGATCTGAAGTGTAACCCCTTCAAACTGACTAGATCTGGATCTCAAAAACACCCTCCTTCTCTTCAATTCGCCCCACTGCTCAAGAAATAATCTGAGCCATAAAACTGTCTCAGAAAGCACTAGATCCGATGTCCAAGGCCCTGCAATGAAAACCCAAGTGATAGAATCCTCAACGGTCCTACCAATCTCCTACAATGAATCTCTCTCCAAAGATGGTGCGCCCCTCTTGCTAGAATCGCTCAACTGGTGCGCCCTCTCTCTATCTGCACATGAAACTGATGTAGAATCCTCCTGCAACCGAGTAGATCTGGAACTAGAATGGTGTGGGAGAGTATTACATCTCTGAGACCAAGCTTGGGACAAGATAGGTGGAATCTTTCACCACCAAATCGTCCTCTAGGGTTTGTTATGTCAAAACCTTGAAAACCCCCAATATTGGGCTCACTAGCTAGAAGCCAGAAATCAAAATAAGATCATACATGAATGAATGAGAAGAGGCCCTTGCCTTTCCTTTATAATTTTTGGCTCACCTTGTCCCTCCAAAGTGACTTCCATTTTATTAATATTTAATTAATTAATTAAATCACTTTAATTAATTAATTAACCTTTTTACCTTTGAAAAGCTCCTTATCTCTCCTTGTGGCTTCCCTGGCCACTGAAATTCACTTCTATCCATCCCATCCTGTAGTGTTTCTCCTCTCGATTCCAATGAGCTATTACACTGAGAGGTTCCTCCAAGTAATGTGCCCAAAATGACCTCTTTAGTGAATTCCATTGACTTATAGCTCAAAATAGTCAAAATCATGGAAATCGTCGGAATGCAACGAAAACAAAGCCAACCTGTGCGGAATGGCTCATAATGATGGAATATGATCATCAATGCAAGATGGACCCCACAATGCCTCTCAAATACCACTGTACTCGCTCTAGCACCCATCTGGCTACTCTGGTCATCATAAATCTCTGCCCTGTGATGATGTCCCAAAGTGGAGACATTATAGAGGATATGTGAAAGAGGAGTTCAGGAGAAATGAGACTGGAAATAGTTCCAAATGATTCATCCATTCTATTTAGATACTTTGATTTTTCTATGGATGATGTGGGTTTTGTCTCCATGTTCATGGCTAACATGTATAGTACTCTGCCTCAAATATGCATTATCATCTTCTCCTTCTATGGAAAGAAATTGTACGGTGTAAGAATGAATTCTTTTGGAAATTCTATTTTTTCGCTGTCTTCAATATTCGGTACCTGCAAAAATAATCTTGTGTTTATTTTACCTAGAAATCCTTCGGCTCTGATACAATGTAAATGTGTTGAAACTACATAGAATATATCTAGATAGCAAATGACATACACAATTTGCAGAGAAAATATGAGAAAACAGAAGCAGGAGAGAAAGAATGGAAGAATTCTCATTAACCAAATGAATGAATGATAATTTACACATGATATACTCTGTATAACTCAACTAATGCACATTAGAGGAGAATCCAATGCACCATAGTGGTGGTCTAGATTGATCTGGACACACACCAATAGTTACTGGAGGAAACTGCCACCTAGTCTAGTCTCTCAAATAGTTACGGGAGTAAACTACCACCTAGTCTAAGTTAACTAGTCTCTCAGTCTTCAGTTAACTAACTGAAATAGAGTGAAGTGAGGAGGAGATCAGGGGATCATGAGTAATGTGCTAGTCTGGTGATGAAACCAAGGAAAATGTGTATTAGCTAGTGATGATCCCAATGTGGCATCTGGACTCCACTCTACTAATCAAACTAAAGTGTGAATTGAAGAGAATATTTTCCTAGAGGAATATTCTCCCTAAACTATAGGAGACTGAATAATGACTAATAAAAATAGGGAAAATCTTAGGAAAAATAAATCCTAGGTGTGTGTGAAGTATCTCCAACATGTCAATCCTTCACCTAACCAATACTTATGTTCATTGTTTTCGCATAATTCTCTAGGATTCAATTACATTTTTTGTTTTCATTAGATCGATATTGAAGTGAGAATTGATAATAAGTCTTCCCTCGAATTTGGAAGATGGTTTCATTTTTATTTTAACCTTGCAGCGATAACCAGAGCTAAGCAAGTGCCTAACTCGTTCTAGGTTTGGTAAAGCATACATAGAATCTTATATAAACTTTAAGTTGTTTTATTACTATTGGCGTGTAGTGAGAAGACCCAAGATTAATCATCAGTACAAAAGAAAAACCCTTAGACATCGACCCTTTCGACATCACCTGCAAGCAAGTGAAGTCTCACTCGAGGCATCTAGAGGGGCTGCAGGAACTAATGTTCTGTAGTGATGAGGGGAAGTGAGGCATTCAACATGTCTTTACTGTGTGTATCATTTTCATCACTTAATAGTTACTTACCATGAAACATATTGTGTGTGTGAAATTACTATACATGAAATTCATTTATTTACCAGTTACTTCAATGCAGGAAATTATAAAAACATATACGAATAACACATTCATAATACTAAGCTTTCATCACTGCATAATATCAGTAACATAACCATTCTACTAAACATTCTACATACACATAACATCACATCAAGACACAGGTTTTAATATGGTTCACCCCAATTTAGGCTACGTCCACAACGAATGGCTTCTTATTAGTAATTTATAGTCTTCTTACAATTGTGCACTACTCTTACAAAATGATGCAATAATAATCTTTACTCAAACCTTCCTAGCCGTTCTAATGCATCTCTATTCTGACCCCGAAAAACTGAGTCATAACATTCGAATACTTATCCAAAAACTCAATTGATACACAATGCAACATAAATTTCCATTCTTCAAACCCCCTATCTACCCTGACCCTTTACATATTTATACATCAAAATAAGGCTAAGCCCGTTACAAAATGTCACAAAAACCCAACAATATATAACCATTTTCCTTCTTTTACACGTCGTTCTGTCACGTTTCCTCCTATCGTGCACTTTCACTCCTTAAATTCCTCTCTTGTCGTACGCTCCGGTCCATATTCTAACTTCCTTTTATTCCTTGACTTATTATGGCACAAATCCTAAAAAATATCCAAAATGTATCTAAAATGCATATCAAACAAGCCCGCAACACTCACCTGTGGCTAGTTTCGAGCCACTTATGCCTTTTCCTATTCTCCATGAACTTCTAGAATGTATCTTTTACTTTCATGACCTTTCCCTTTACCTCTATCTCCTTCTACAAATTTGTGTCAACTATTTAGGAAGTACCCTGAGCCTGCATCTTCTCAACACTTTATTCAACTACCTATTTGATTATGCCTTGAGTGGCTACCAAGGTCATTGTCACTTTGTATGATTCTTCTTGTAGTACTTGGATTTGTTGCATGTGAGCCTATTGTTCCTCCCTTAGCTGATTCATTTCTGAATACAACTTCATGTTCTCATCCATTGTCATTACCACCTCTGCTAGCAGTAATGTGCCCATTAGTGCTTTGATTTTTTGTGCCTTTTCCTATGTGGTATGTATCTTTTGGTTGATCTCTTGTTTCTCCCTATCATTAGTTAGTTGCGTCCAAATTTCCATGGCTTCTGTATAGATCTGAGCAAATTCTACCTCTAGGTTATTTATGCTCTCCAGAATTGTTGTCACTATCTGTTTCTGTTTCTCCCTTTCTCCGGGTAGAGTACTTGGTGCCATGCACACTTATAATTCAAGTATACATGCATGAAATCCCTAAATATCTTCACTTATCTTTGTTACTTGTTCTTCAACTGGGGACTTCATCTCTGTCTGAGCCTCTAGGAGTTCTTGGTAGACCTTCTCGAATTACTGCTGCATCCTTTCAACCTTCTGTGCGGCCACATCCCACTCCTTCTTGACTTTGTTTTACTCCATATACTAGGCTACATTCACTACCTTAACCTTAACCAACTTGTTAGATATATTTTCTTCCCATCTTACATCACGCCCATATGCAATTCTTGCAATACATCTATCGATAGTTGAGATAACACTAAGTCAATGTGACCTAGTGCCCTTACCTATTCCTACATCTCTATTGTGGGGAACTCTACTGCCCCTATCGCTAACTTGATCAATCTTCATTCACCTGCTACTGCTAATTACTGAGATATTGTCGACCCTCCCTCCTCATTATTTGTAGCTCCTGTTGTCTTCTCCTCCTCTGCCTATCGGACAAGTGAGATGTTTGTTGCTTCTAGTAATCGACACAACACTTCCATATTATCTTGCATCCTTCTCTATATTTATTCATGCTAGTGTGTCTCATGCTGAAACACATCATCTATGACTTATTTCACTCGATCACCGATATTTTCTAGTTCTTCCTCTGACAAGACTTCGATAGCCACTTCCTTAACGACTTTTTGCTTCATCTGTTGTGGTACGGATTTCCCCGTCTCTAGTTCCTTCCTCTTCCTATCTGTGTGCAATGCTATTTTTTGTGTTGTTTCATTTGTATCATTGCCTTTTCCCTATTCATATCCTCCTTCTTCATCATCATCTATCTCTTGGAATTCTAGGTTTTGTTTCTCTAAGGGCCATGTGACTGTTGGTGGAATCTTCCACTCATCATCTCGATCTACCATGATATGGCCCATATCATCCTTAGTTAATAGATAATATGTGGGCATCCATTGTTAGTATAGGTACCTTTTCACTTGTAACATAGTTACCAACTTAACGAGTTCTCATTTTTCTAGAGTGGTTATTTTTACCCCTCAGTAAAAAAGTGGCACTACTGGTAGCACCAATTTTATATCCTAGGTTAAAATTACAACATTTTTCAAACATGGCCTTTAAAACTCATTTATTTCTTAGAAAAACCTTAAAATCAACACCTAAATCAAAAGGTGATGCTATCTAAAACAAAATGTTTTTTTCCTAAATGTTAAAATTATAGCTCTTTACGACCTAATTAAAAGTGTGGCCTTGACAACAGATCTCTACCCAAAGAAACAACCCAAAATTTGACCCCAAATGGTTACTTGAAAATTTATTTACTTACTAATTTTTTTTTTTTAATTTACATTAAAAAATAAATAAATAGAAAGTAGAAAATCTTGACATATATATACTTTCTTAAATGAAAAAAAAAAACACATTTAAAAAAATATATTCAACCCCCCCAAAAAAAATCAAAAAACCAAGGTGAAAAGGAAAAATAACTAAAAAAATAAGGAAAACAAATTAAACTTTCCTCCAAAAACAATAATTAAAAAAAACAAAATTGAAAAAAAAAATCATTAAAAGCCTTAAAAACATAAAAATAAATGACAAAAAAAATACTTAAAAAAGGCTTACAAAAATGAAATTCAAACTAAAAATATTAAAAAGAAAAAAAAATCTTAAACTGACACTTCAAAATTTAAAATAAAAAACGAAAACTTAAGAAAAAATTATTTTAAAAACAATATTTAAATAATAAAAAAACAAATTTAATATAATGAAAAGAAAAACTTAAAAAATAATAATAATAATAATAAATTTTAAATATAAATTTTAAAATTTGTTATCAATGGGTTGTTTAGGTATGGCTTGGGTTGGGGGCAATGTGAAGATTTTTTCTTTTCTATTTAGTTTTTTTTTCATGTAAATTAAAACAAAAAATAGTTAGTAAATGAATTTTCAACTAACCATTTGGGTCTTATTTCGGGTTGTTTTTTGGGGTATAGATTTGTTCTCAAGGTATAGATTTGGTTATTTGGGTATAGATTTGTTTTCAAGGGATAATTTTTTTTTTTTTGGTATAGATTTATTTACAAGTAACCTCATAATTTTTTTTTTGTTTTAGGTAGCATCACTTTTTGATTTAGGTGTTGATTTTAAAATTTTTCTAAGCACCTATATGAATTTTTAAGGCCATGCTTGAAAAATGTTGTAATTTTAACCCAGGCTATAAAAATGGTGCTACAGGTAGCCCTATTTTTTGATTTGGGTGTTGATTTTCATTTTTTTTTATATGAAAAAATATGGATTTTAAGGGCTAGAGTTCTCATTTTCAGGTCAAAGTTCTCCTTAAGTCGGTAATTGTGTTTTGTACATACATATGGTGGTGCCTTGCCTTAAAGCGTACAACTTCCTTATACATGTCGACCACTTGTGGTGGTATAAGGAATTTTATTTATAAATGTGAAATGAATCATTGTTGTCCATCTGTTGTGCCTTGTGTGTAGTATACCATAAGTCATGACATCACGTAGCTAGACATGGCTTATCCTTTACTCCCAAAAATTATGTGTCATCTGGCTCCCTCCATGTTGATAGTGTTACTAGAATGAGTATCTAGGTATAGTGGAACTCAATACCATTATCTCGTGCCTCTTCATAATCAATCAGGATTTGGCTTAGTAAGAACATCACCTAGTTCATATGGACGCTCTCAACACACATTTCAGTTATCGCTATGACTGCTATTGGGACTTGGTATTTTATGCACTTTCTTAATAATTTACAAGCTAAGGCTTGCGTCGCAAACCTTACTGATGCAATCCCCTACCTCGGCAATGTCCGTTGACCTCCCGGACACTGGATCGTTTTATGTCCCTGAGATGAAGCAGCTCTTTCAAGTCCCTGCTGGAACCTCCATTAAACAAATCCACAGGCACAAATATGAAACTCAGCCCATGCGTACAAGCCTCAGATGTAAGTTTCATCTCCACACAACCACGGGCCGTAACCACACACCTATACAAAAAGTGTGTTGCAGTTTCGCATGTCGAGAGTTTGCGAGTGAACCAACCCTGACTCCTCGACTTCTGAAACCTCAAAAAGAGAGTAATGAATTCTAGCTCCTCCTTTATATCCACTCATGCGACCATTCACCATGACCTGGGGCTCATCCTATGAGTGCGTCGGGATTTCTCATATCGTGGATTTCGATGCAACTTATCTCCCTTCGCCCGATACCCGAAAGGCCGATATTCCTTTGCCACAAATAAACGGTTCCAACTCCCCTACGATCTGACGGTCCAGATTGCATCGGTGGTTCCCCCTCTGAGAGTTTCCACCATCCGTTCATATTATCTCGATGCTCAAATCTCTAATGTGTGTGGATCTCTACCACCTGTCACCCAGATCCAATGGCTAGAATGATTTAGCGAATTCGTGTTTTGTGAATTCTCACAAATCTGCTCTTTGACTTTTCTACTTTGCGAGTCAGCGAAATGTTGATCGCTTGCCACATGTCCTTCTGATGATGGACAGTCCCAATGACTTTGGGACTTCATGCTTCGACGATCTCAATTCTCAAACTGAAAATCCACTTTAGTGTTTGCCTAGAGTGTGAGATTTGTTTACTAGTGTCTCATCCCAAATCAACGATGCACAACTCTTCAGCTGTCCATGCTTTGCATGTTTCAAGTCTCAACTTCTTCCTTCCTCCAAATCTTTCGAGCTGCTGACACATAAACCCCTTGGCTTCAATGGTCCAGATATGGTCTGGCTCTCTGGCTCACGCTTGATCAATCGGATGGCTGAGATTCTACCTCGACGTTTTGGGACTCCGAAATTCAGGAATCTCAAGTTTCAAGCCACTCTCCCTCCTGAGCTTACAACAACCAATGACTGTGATTCCTCCTAGCGATCCGATGATTAGTCTTTGCTCCCAGTGATCTGATGGCTCATGATTTACCTCACAAATTGGATGGTCGAGATTCTATTTCGGGTCTCCGGACTTCAGGAATCTCAAGTCTCAACCCCGATAGCTTCTCTCCTTTGTACGCGAAGTACTAGGGTTCGAGCACTTCCTTCTGATCTGATGACTATTGATATTCTTCCCTATGATCCAATGATCACATCCATTCTTCCTACTGAAATTCTGATATCTCTCCACCTTGGAAGATTTATCCACTTTCAAATTTTCCAAACCTTCGTTCTCTCGACGAATCTGTCTCTGAGAATTCGCCAAAATTTTTGAAAAGTGTTATATCTTCTGAGTGTCTATCCCTGAAAGGATTTCAATCTCCCACGCACACCTTGCATTCTTGGGATTTCGAATAACTCAGTTCGAAGGATTTTCTTGAAAAGAAAATGCTTGTTAGATATCATTTACTAGATTAACTTTGTAGTGTAAGTCATTAATATATGACCCATATGCATGAGTATTAGTCGCAATTGACCAATAATTCTCATGACCTGAATAGTCCACTTAGCACTCATTGCATTGGGTGATGCTCACAGGCTTGAAGAAATGGGATTGAAACTGGCGAAACAAATTGCATAGCATCAATCATCACTTCTAAGGCTTGCACCCGGTAACTAGGACTTCCCAAGTGGTCACCCATCCCAAGACGCCTCTAGCTCAAGTGCACTTAACTATCGAGTTTTCCCCACAATCAAGCCCACTTAGCTTGCTATCCCATTTGCAAAACCTTAGCAAGTATTGTGCCTTATGAACTATCTAGTTAGAGCTCCCTTCACTCTTATTATTTAAGCATAGAGGGCCTTTCGCAGTGAAACATATTAGATATCATTTTCGGGATTAACTGTGTAGTGTAAGTCATTAATATATGACCCATATCCATGATTATTAGTCACAACTAACCAATAATTCTCATGATTTGAATAGTCCACTTAGCACTCATTGCATCAGATGATATCTAATATGTTTCACTGCAAAAGCCCCCTTATGCTTAAAGAAAATGCTTCTCGCCCACCTGGCGTTCTTCTACGCTGGTTCTTCAAATCTTGTTGGCTTCTTGACGCCGTGCACACCTTGCACTTGGTCTGAGTTTCTCTGATTCTCTCTAAACTTCTCTTAGTCAATCCAAGACTCATTCAATGCACTCCTTGCGTTCGAGATGCACACCATGCATACAAATATCAGAAGAGAAACGATTGAAACTCAACCAGCTTCGTCACGAACTCATAGAGTTAATCTCTCAAACAATCATACATGAATGAACTGTAATAAATCATACACATAGAATAAAATTCATTCAATAACACTTGAAATGAACACAGTCCAAGGATTTGGGACAATTTCTGCCTGTTCCATTCATTCATGAAAAAAAAAAGACATAGTGGTTCTGCTACTCTACTCTGCTCTACTAATCTCTCTTACAATACTAATCCATTCTAATCTATTACAATGTAACGATTAACTATCTAAGGACCAACTCCACGAGCTCTCTGGTCTTGTCTGAAATCTATCCTATCAAATTCAAATCTATTACCTACTCTGTCCTATTACAATAACTACTAGTTATTGCCAGATAGAGTCAACACTCCATATCTTCATTTCTTACAGTCCTTCAAGACTTTACAAACAAGTTGCATTTTTAAATTGTTGCTTACAAAATATCTCAACAACCAATTAAATTATGAGTTAAATGCTTGATTTGAATTTTTGTCATTGCTGAGATGTCATTCGTCTGCCTCCACGCGTGCATTGTTGACTTTGAAGGCGATGCTCCTGCATCATACTCCTATGGTTAAAAAATTTCATGGAATCCCGTGCATGAGCTCCTGCACTGTCTTTCCATGCTTCAAAATATCAGGTTCTGTGACCCAACTTGCATCTTCCATTGGATGATATTTCCACTTCACTAAGTATTCATGATATGTATTTCTCCTGGTTTTCCTTCCATTCCTCTATTCAATAATTTTCTCCATCTGGGGTTTTTCTGTTGTGGTTAATTTCTCTTCCCACTCAATTTCTTTATGGTCATGTGATTCTCCCGCTTCATCTCTCCTGTAAGGGTACAAGTCTGCAACATTGAATATCGGTAATATCCAAGCATTCTCTAGCAACTCAATCTCATAAGCATTGGATGCAAACGTTTTGAGAATCCTGCATGGTCCTATCTTTTTCATCTTTAACTTGTTGTATGTTCGCCTTGGAAACCTCTCTTTTCTCAAATGAGATAAAACTTCATCCCCAACTTCGAATTGAACTTCTCTCCTCTTTTGATCAACTCTGATTTTGTATTTCTGGTTGTTTTCCTATAACTACTCTCTGATTCTATCATGAAGTTTCCGCATTTTTGTTGAAAAATCCTTCGCTCCAACACTTCTGAACTCATCTTGATTCAAATATCTCAACTCTGTAATCCCTCTTGGATGTACAACATACACAATTTCAAATGGACATTTTCCTGTGCTCCTGTTCACTGAATTGTTAAATGAAAATTTTTCCTGTGCCAAAAGATGATACCATTGTTGACCTTGCTCAGTGACTAAACTTCTCAATAAGTTTCTGAGACTCATGTTTACTAGTTCGGTCTATCCATTTGTCTAAGGGTGATATGTTGAACTAAAGGACAAGTTCATCCCTAGCCTCTTCCATAGAGTCCTTCAAAAGTGTCCTACAAATTTGGTGTCCCTGTCTGAAACTATGCTCCTCGGAAATCCATGTAGTCTCACGAATTATTTGAAAAAAAAATTGGCAATGTGTGTGGCGTCGCTTGTTTTATGGCATGGTATGAAATGTGACATATTTTAGAATCTTTCCACCACAAAAAATATGGAATAACTCCCTTTTTGAGTTCTGGGCAATCCCAAAATAAAATCCATACTGATTGCATCCCATAACCTCTCTGGCATTGGTAATGGATGATACAAACCAGTGTTTTGTTGTCTTCCTTTTGCATAGTGACAAATTCTGCATTTGTTCACAAACTTTTTCACCTCTTCCCTTATGCTCGGTCAATAATACGAATTGCTCAGTTGTGAAAATGTCTTATCGTGACCAAAGTGCCCAGCTAAACCTCTGTTGTGTTTCTCTTTCAGTAGGTTGTCTCTCATTGAGCACTTCGGATTGCATAATTGGCTTCCTTTGAACATTAATCCATCCTGAATCAAATATTCAGTCCATGGGCTTTTGTCTCCCAATAAATTATTCTTGCATACCTCATAAGCTTCTTTGAAATCTACATCTTCTTTATATATCTCCTTGAGGTGCTCGAACCCCAAAGTCTCCACCTGGAATTCCTATACAATCAAACTCCTTCTTCTCAAAGAAAATGCAACTTTGTTAGCAGTTCCAACAATGTGTTTAATAACAAAAGTAAAATTATGCATAAATTCTACCCATTTTGCTTGCTTCTGATTCAACTTTTCTTGCCTAGTAATAAATTGCAAAGATTGATTATCACTGTATAAGACAAATTATTTAGGAATTAGATAATGCCTCCATTTTTTCAAAGCTTGAATCACCTTATAAAATTCCTTGTCATACGTGGAATACTTTTTCTTTCCGTCATTCATTTTCTCACTGAAATAAGTAACTGGCCTATTGTCCTGACTCAAGACTACTCCAATATCTAATCCACTTGCGTCGCATCCACTTTCTCTATGATCTTCTATTTCAACACTTTGAAAAAAAAATCAGCTTCCTCTGTACAACTGAAGGACTTGTGTTTCTTCTTCACAGTGTCCAACATGGGTGCGCATATGCCACTGAACTTTCTGATAAATTTTCTATAAAAACTATGTAACCCATGAAAAATTCTTACCTCAAATAGGTTGCCCGGCGATGACCACTCTCTGATCACTCTCACTTTTTCTGGGTCTATCTTCAATTCATTTGAAGAGATTACGAAACCCAAATATATGAGCTCCTTTTTCATAAAATAACTCTTCTTCAGATTTATCACCAACTTCTCTTACTGCAACCTTTCCATCATTGATGTCAAATGTCTGAAGTGTTCTTCCTTTGTATTACTGAAGATGAGTATGTCATCCATATATACTATGAAAAATTTCCCTATGATGTCTTTCAATAATTCATTCATTAACCTCATAAATGTGGTTGGTGCATTTGTCAACCCAAACAACATGACCAACTATTCAAACAATCCTTCATTTGTCATGAATGTTGATTTCCATTCATCTCCCTCTCTCATTTGGATCTGATGATATCCTCTCTTCAAGTCTATCTTGGAAAATTAGCTTGCTCCACTCAGGAAGTCCATCAAATCATCCATCCTTGGTAAAGGAAATTTGTACCTAATGGTTATCTTGTTGATGGCTCAGGAATATGTACACATTCTCCATCCTCCATCTTTCTTTGGACTTAACACAGTCGGTATTTCACATGGGATTAGGCCCTTCCTCACTAACCCTTTATCCAACAACTCCTGTACTTGATTTTTGACCTCCTCATTCTCTCTAGGTGTCAACCTATAAGCTGCTTTGTTTGGTAAACTAGCTCCTAGAATAAGGTCAATATGATGGCTTATGCTCCTAATGGGTGGAAATGAGTGTGGTAGCTCATCCACGACTATATCAACAAAGTTTTCTAACAGCTCTTGGATTTCTATAGGTAAGTCTTCTACATAAGAATTCGTAAGGATAACTCTAGGCTTCCTCACTACAACAAATTGCATTTCCTTATCCTTCTTGAATTCATTCAACAACTCCTTCCCACTCATGAGAAGTGTGCTTGAATTAGCTTCTCTCTTTCTCTCTTTGTCTTCTATGGGTAACACCATATGTGTCCTACCATTTTTCTCTAGGGTATAGGTATTCTTCCTTCCATCATTAATAAACTTTCAGTCATACTTCCATGGTCTTCGCAATAAAATATCACAAACATCCATAGGAGTTACATCACATAATATTTCATCTTTGCAACCTCCTATTTTAAATTCAACTTGCCATTGTTGACTTACCATTACTTGATACCCTTTATGCAACCACGATACATGTGGATTTGGATGTGAAGTTGTATTCAATTCCAACTTATCCACCATCTTTGTGGATACTAGATTGTTAGTTCTTCCAATGTCTACGATCGCCTTGCAAACTATGTCTTTCGACTTGCAAGCAGTTTTGAACAGGCTTGTCTGCTGAACTGGTTCCTTTTTTGGTTTAATAAATATCTTCCTCATCATGAGATTTCTCCCTCCTGTTGCTTCTGCTTCCACATGCTTCTATGCTTCGACAATGTGTTCTTTGCCTCCTTCTCTCTTTCTATCTGGGCATTCCCAAGATTTGTGTCCTTCTTTTCCATAGGTATAACATTTAACCACGCCTCATCTTCCTCTTCCTCTTCCTATACCCCCGGAAAAAGAACTCATTCCTCCATACTATCCTTCTTTAGAACTTCCACCTTTCTCATGGTGACTATGTTGTTTGTCAGCTTCAGGCTTCGACTTCTTGAACTTTTCTCTGCTACTTCCCTTGCCTCTACTTGAATTTTTTCCTCTGCTTCGTTGGCTTTTCTTCCTGACCAATTTTTCCTCAGCTTTCAAGGCTTCTTGATAAGAATCCTCGACCTTACTGATAGACATCATGATGATCTCCTCTTGTATTTCATATCTTAGCCCATTGATATGTCTGACTGTCTTCTCATCTTCATTATATTTCTGTCTAGCCCTAATGTTCAGTCAATAAAATTATTCAGTGTACTCCTTCATTGATAAACCCCTCTATTTCAGGTTCTGCAATCTTCTATAAAGATTGATTTGGTAATCCTTCATGATAAATTTGGCCTTCAATTTGGCTACCATCCTATCCTAGTTTTTAATTTTCTACTTACCATTTCTCATGTGTTCGGCTTGCCTTTCATCCCACCATAATGCTACATGACCTTTCATCCTTGTCACTACATGCTTCACCATATTGTCTTATTCAATATCTTCATAATCGAAGTACTTTTCCATAGCATGTATTGAATCTAACAATTCTTCAACTTCTAAATTGCCTTCATACATAGGTACCTCTATTCTTGCTCTAGCTCCTATCTTCAAAACAACTTTTATTAAGCGGTCTTGTGTAGCATCCTCTACTACATTTTCTTTGACCTTTGCTTCTTCTTTGTTCTCAACTTCACTGACATCACTAGTGTCTGGTGCTCTTCTCTCTGATGTCTCCATGATTTCCAATCTCATTCGGAGTCGCCTCATTTCTTCTTCCATTTCTGCATTCACTATGCACCTTCTAGGTGGCATGATTTCACTGCATCACCTACAAATAGAAACCAAATTTCTTTGATACCAAAAATGATACCAACTTTCCTCCTTTCTCTTTTTTTCTGTTGTCTTCAAACAAAATCAAAATATCACTCTGATACCCCCTGATGTAGCCCCCTACCTCAACAGGGTCCGCTGACCTCCCGGTCACTGGATCGTTCTAAGTCTATGAGCTAAAGCAACTCTTTCGGGTCCCTGCTGGAACCACTAATAAGAAACTCCACAGGCCCAAATATGAAACTCAGCCTATGTGTACAAGCCTCAAATGTGAGTTTCATCTCCACACGACCACGGTTTGTAACTGCATGCCTATACAAAAGGTGTGTCGTGGTTTCGTGTGTCGGGACTTTGCAAGTGAACCAAACCCGACTCCCCGACTTCTGAAACTCCCAAAATAGCTTAAAAAATTCTAGCTCCTCCTTTATCTCTACTCATGTGACCATTCTCCATGATCTGGGGATTATCCTCTGAGTGCGTCAGGATTTTGCGTATCGAGGATTTACGATGCAATTTATTTGCCTTCACCCGATACCCGAAAGGCCGATATTCCTTTGCCGCGAATCAATGGTTCCAACTCCCCTATGATATGACTGTCTAGATCGAATCGACGGTTCCCCCTTTGAGATTTTCCACCATCCATTCAAATTTTCTCGATGCTCAAATCTCTGATGTGTGTCGATCTCTGCCACCTGTCACCCAGATCCAATGGTTGGAATGATTTCGCAAGTTTGTGTTTCACGAATTCTCACAATTCTACTCTTTGACTCTCCTACTCTGCGAGTCAGCCAAATGTTGATCGCTTGCCACCTTTCCTCTTGATGATGGACGATCCCAATGACTTCGAGACTTCGTTATCTAGCGATCTCAATTCTCAAACTGAAAATCCACTTCAGTTTTTCCATAGAGTGTGAGATCTTTTGACAAGTGTCTCCTCCCAAATCAACGACTCATGACTCTTTGGCTCTCCACTATTTGTGTGCTTCAAGTCCCAACTTCCACCTTCCTTAAGATATTTCAAGTTGCTAACATGTAAATCCCCTGGCTTCAACATTTTAGATATGCTCTGGCTCTCCAGATCACGCTTGATCAATCGAATGACTGAGATTCCACCTCGGCATTCCGGGACTCTAGAATTCAGGAATATCAAGTTTCAAGACACTCTCCCTCTATATTTTATAGCAACCAATGACTCTGATTCCTCCTGGTGATCCAATGCTTAGTCTTCTCTCCCAATAATCTGATGATTCATGATCTATCTCATGGATCGGATGGTCGAGATTCTATTCTGAATCTCCGAACTTCGGGAATCTCAAGTCTCAACCCTAATAGCTTCTCTCCTTTGTAATTGAAGTACTAGGGTTTCAACATTCCCTTTTGACCTGACGACTATCAATCTTCTTCCTTATGATAAAACGATCATGGTTGTTCTTCCTCCTGAACTTATGATATCTCTCTACCTTGGAAGATTTATCCACTTTCAAAGGTTCCAAACCTTCTTTCTCCCGACGAATCCATCTCTGAGACTTATCCAACACTTGTGAAAAGTGTTATCTCTTCTAAGTTTCTATCCTTGAAAGGATTTCAATCTGCCACGCACACCTTGCATTCTCAGGATTTCAAATAACTCAGCTCGAAGGATTCCCTTGAAAAGAAAATGCTTCTTTCCCACCTAACGTTCTTCTACGTTTGTTCTTTGAAGCTTGTTGGATTCTTGACGTTGTGCACACCTTGCACCTGTTCTGAGTTTCTCTGATTCTCTCTGAAATTCTCTGAGTCAATCCAAGACTCAGTCAATGCACTCCTTGCATTCGAGATGCACACCTTGCATAGAAGTATCAGAAGAGAAACGATTGAAACTCAACTAGCTTCGTCATGAACTCATATAGTTAATCTCTCGAACAATCATACATGAATGAACTGTAATAAATCATACACATAGAATAACATTCATTCAATCAAACTTGAAATCAACACAGTCCAAGGATTTGGGACAATTTTTGTCTGTTCCATTCATTCGTGAAAAACAAAATACATAGTGGTTCTGCTACTCTACTCTGCTCTACTGAACTCTCTTACAATAGTCATTCATTTTGATCTATTACAATGTAACAATCAACTATCTAAGGACCGACTCCAGGATCTCTCTCATCCTGTCTGAAATCTATCCTATCGAATTCAAAGCTATTACCTACTCTGTCCTATTACAATAACTACTAGTTATTGCTAGATAGAGTCGACACTGCATATCTGCATTTCTTACAGTCCTTCAAGACTTTACAAACAATTTACATTTTTAAATTGCTTTTTACAAAATATCTCAACAACCAATTAAATTCTGAGTTAAATGCTTGATTTTAAATTATGTCATTGCTGAGATGTCATTCGTTTGCCTCCATGCGTGTGTTGTTGACTTTGAAGGTGATGCTCCTGCATCGCTTACTGTCGGGTCACATATCCTCACGAAATCTAATCCAGTCTATCCTCAGAATGTATATAACTTCTCCTTCATTCTCTCATATATATCCTTTTCATCCTTCCTCTCAAAAAACAATAACGAGGGGGGCTCCCATTGTGATGGTAGGCCGATAATGCACACGATCAGGTCTTTATTAGTGGAGATTAGTCTATCGAGCCACAAGTAGCCTATGTGCACATATATCAACAACATATTGATGTAAGCATTAATCTTTGGTCTCCTTTGAAAGCATGGCATGTTAAATTGGTTAAGAATACATGCTTTCTACAACCCCCTATCCCAAATCTAAGGATCTATGACTATCATTTTTGTTTCAAAGATAATTTATTTCTTCAAGTACTTGTTGAGAACTAAGTCTGGAAACTTATTCTCATCCGTAATGTCATGGTTGACATATTTTAACCCTGGTATCAAACTTAGCATATCTTCTTCCACAATCACTCCCTCTAGAATCTTGGGCTCCATGAGTGGGTACTTTGCGTCTTTCTGTAAGTTAACCAATTTTGCATATGGATTTCTTAGTGTTATATAATCCCTAAGGAATCACAATGTTGAGGTGGATACCTCTATTATCTCTTCAAATACAAGTGTCATTTCTAGTTGACTACATTGTTTCTTTGGTATGAATGTTGAAGTCGTTTTTGCCTTGTGTGGTGCCATCTTCCTATGCAACTATTTTCTACATAAAATTGGGCTCTGTAAGTTGGCTCTACAACTCATCTCTTTATGGGTATAGTAATGGAAAATAATATTCCCCCATCAACCCTTTCCTTAATTTTATACCTAGTCACCACCTGTTAGTTTCCTTTCACACCTAAACTTACCATCTAATCCACTAGTTCTTTACATTTGTTATTTTTCGTAATTATTCATTAACTCTATATCTTTGGTGAATTATCCGTTAGATTCTGCAGTTTGTCAAAATATTCTATCCAATATTCATTTATGGTTACACGGTACCACTACTTCGGCATTATAGTATCTCTTTATTGCTAGTCCCATCATGGATTGTCTTAAATGATCTTATCTATTATTTGCACGATCTCTTCTCTTTTCAAGAACTCTTCACTCTGTGTATTCTCTCCTCTCTGTGTGATCTTTATTCCTTCATACATGCACTCTTATTCCTTCTTCTTTCTCTTATACGACATTTTTCTGATTTTCCTTAACTGCTTGGACTCTTCAATTTTCTACTTCTTCCCTTAACCATTTTCCTACTTTTTCCCATTTTACTTGATTTTTCTTTATTTTTATACCTTTTATTTATACATTACACTATGATACAAGTTATATGGTACATATACTGCATAATTCGCCTAGTGAACGGAAGGACAATTATCCCTGTACAGTTTTAGTTGACTCCCATTCACGAGTCCTTCCATGACTTCTCCATCCAACTGTTCTAGTTGCACAACACCTACTTCAGTCACATAGTTGATCATGTATGGACCTATCTAGTGTGTCCTGAACTTTCCATGGTGTTGTAAGAACTTACTATCATAAAGTAGTACTAAATCTCTCATATGGAACTTCTTCTTCTTGATATGTCTATCATGCCATGATTTTTCACTTTCCTTCTATATCTGTTGATGGAAACCTACAACAAATCAATATTCCTCTAATACCAGTAACCATGAGAGTCTTTATTCTATTGCGCAGGAAACTTTGAGGTCTATCATCACATCAATACACAAACTCGACATAAGAAATTTCATGGGCATGACTGCTTACTTACCATATGCTAGTATTAAGGGTGTTTGACTTGTCAACTTATTTCACATAGTTATATAATACCATAGCACTACAGGTATCCTTAATTCCTAGTCATCTCATCCTACATTTCATACCTTTGTCAATGCATTCTCCAATATATTATTGAAGGCCTCCATAGTTCCATTTTATTAAGGGTGATACTGAGTGCTCTTTTGATGTTGAATCTGGAGGTTTTTTTTCAATGTTTCAATTTTATTGTTCAAAAAGTGAGTCCCCTGATCACTTATAAGTACTTTGGGACACCCAAACCTTGTAACTACGTTCTCAAATAAGAACTGTGTAGTTGTATTCGTGCTACAATATTTAACAAGTTCTGCCTCTGCCCATATTGTCAGGTAGTCTATTGCAGTAATTATGTACTTGTCTCATGATCTCCTTGCACGTGGATTCACTGGTCTGATAAAATCCACTACCCATTTGTCGAATTCCTGCAAGGTGACTTGCATATTCAAATGAATTTCATCCCTTTCTGACGACCTTTCTCCTCTTTGAAAAACATTGCAACTCTGAAAACATTCCTTAGCAACCTTATGGAAGGTGGAACACCATATCCCTACATGTAATATCTTCTTATATGTTTCCTTTATTTCTTAATGACCTCCTACAATTCCACCATGCACCTTTTCTATGATAATTTTCCTTTTATGTTCTAACGCACATTGTCATAGTATCCCATCTATGCCTAAATTATATAGATTTCCTGTGATCAATTGATGATCCACTGGTTTAACCACAAATTTCTTCTTTTATGCTAGTGCCATGTCATATGTAGCAATTCTTGTACTAGAAAATTGGACAATTTTTGTATTGTGGTTGCCTATCATTGGAATTGAAAATAATTGCACAACTGGTAAACTATCGTCTAGGTTCCTTGTGTCTTCTCTTTTCAGTATTCATGACAAATGGTATGCTCCTGCATTCAGTTTCCCTGGCTTCACAATAAATTTGAAACCATACTCATGGAACAACAATAACCATCTGCAAATTCTCCCCCCCCCCCAACACTCGCTTGTTCACTAGGTATCACAATGTAGAGCGGTCTATATAAATCTTGAAATGGGACCAAAACAAGTAGTTTATGAACTTCTGCAAGGCATAAAAAATTACCAAGCCTTCCCTTTCTATCATCGTGCAATTCTTCTCAAAAGTAGACAAATTCCTTCTAGCAACATAGGAAATTGGATGGTCTGGCTCTCCCTCTCTGTTTGGGATATCACTACACTTAGCCTTATCAACGATGCATCCACATGAATATAAAACTCTTTCTTCCAATTCAGGAACACCAAAATGGGCATAGTTACTAACTCTTGCTTCAATACATCCAAACCCTGCTAACAATCTTCATTCCACTGAAACCTAGCTTCTTTCTTTAATAATTTTCACATCGGAGTTGTAATCTGTGCATATCCTTTAATAAATTTGCAATAATATCTTGTATGACCTAACATCGCTCTCAATTGTCTTACTAATGTAGGTGGTGGAAAATTAACAATTACTTATATTTTTTAGGATCAACCAACAAACCTCGCTTGCATACCACATGACCTAACAATATCCCAAATGGTGCGCGGAAAATAAAATCCTTCAAATTTAATGATATCTGATATTGTCTATATCTATCAAGCATCAACCACGTAGTTTTTATGTGATATTTTAGTAAGATAAACACATTCCAATCATCTAAGTACACTTCAAGAAACTTACAGGTGCATTATTTAACCCAAATGGAATCACTGTATACTAGAAGCTTCCCCATTATGTCGCAAATGTCATCTTTTGTATGTCTTCTGGCGCAATATTAATTTGATGGTATCCTAGGAATCTATTAGTGAATGCGTACGCATCCTTCCCTCCTACGTTTTCTAACACTTCCTCTGTAAAGGGGGTCAGAAAAGGGTAATGTAAATAGCCCTTGTTCAATTTCCTTAGGTCTACACAAACTATAATACCCCATGTTTTCTTATCTTGAAATACCATTGGGCTTATCCATTCAGACTCTATGATGGGCTCAATGACACCAACTTCTATCATTTTTTCAAGCTCTTCTTTCACTTTTTCATTTCACTTCAGATTCAACCAGTAATGTCTATGTATTACTGGCTTAACATCTATCTTTAATGGGATCTTCATCTCGCCTAATTCCCCATCTATCCCCTTCATCTCCAAAAAATTTGTCAGAAAGTGATCTTGATATTCGCGTAATAAGTCTGAAATTTTTTCAGTAGTCTCATCATCCAATAGTCACCAATATTTGTGAACTTGGGATTATATTTCATGCAAATATTCACTTTGCACACGCTTAATGACTTTTCATATGCATCAGATTCAATTTATGGACCAACTGTTGCATGCTCCCTCTAATCTCCGGTACTTTCACATTTCTTGGGTCTTTTTCCTCTTGATAGTCTTTAGTAACATTGTAGCATTCCATTAGTTCATAGACTATCGTATATTCTATGTGTGTTGTACATGCAGGTACTATTTCTATATCATATTCTTCCATAAAAATATTACTTTTAATGACTTACAAAGTTGCATCTATTAAAGGTGACTCAACTTCAAAACTAAATGTTACCTTGAAATTTCGGGTGATCTCTTTCCAATATGTTATCCCTATGTGCACTTCTAGTTATAAGTACCAGTTCTTGTGAACCATCTCAAGTGTATGTATGAATGTGTGTGTCCATTCCTACTTTGGCACTTGTCTCCAAGTTTTCGTACACTGCGTAACATGATCTATGGGAATGCTCATCCCTGTATATGTGTGCATAATTTATTTTGTTCCAAATATGATCTACATCAGCCTTTTGCAGTGCTGCTAATCCCCTAATCCGTCCTTATGTGTTTCCCACCATCTCGTTGGGGTTGCTCTTAGTGCAACATCTAATTCCAACAATCTTTATTGTTAGAGTACATGCAATTCAAATTCTTTTACGAAGGAACTTACATCAATTAATCCATCAAACCTTGGTGTATCACATACCTATGTCCTAATCCAATGCAAAGAGAAAGTAATCCAAGCACATCTTCTGGTTGATACTTCATGCAACCTGTGCTACCAATTTTGAATTCCTTCCTCTGAATATGATACACAAGAGCTAATGATTCTCCAACTAAGTGTACCATCTACAGTAGGGTTGGCGTAATCACCCATGCACGTGGTCATATTATACAAGTTACCAATTTATTTTCTCATGGGTTCCACATACCTTCTTTCTTTTGTGGGTTCTAATAGCTCAATGACATTTAATCCTCCTCCTTCAAAAATAATTTCTCTCTTCTTCAAGTTAATAATCATCTGGTTGTCAAAGGCCCAATCTAGCCTAAGAAATGCTAGATACAACTGAGTATTATCCATGATCTCAATGACCTCAAAGTTGGCTATGATGCACACGCCATCTAATTTAACACTTTCTCCTACCAGTCTCCTAATCGGTATTATATTATGTTGGTTTTCCAACCTCAACTTAACAGTTGACTGAATTGTCTTCGGTTTCCCCGTCACTTACCACGTTTATCTTGGAAGAACATTTACATCTTATCCTAAGTCCAAGATCATTTTATCCATGTCATACTCTCCTACCTGTGCACTCAATCTAAATTCTTTGTTTGTCCTCTTCTTGTGCAATACTTGGTTCACTACTCTCTATATCGTAGGTACTTCTCTATCTTGGCTGCAATGATCAATCATATCACGCAATTCAACATTGTTTCATCCTTCATAAACTCTGAAAAAAAATTTAGAAAGTCTTTCAAAGTGTCAACTTCTCAACTAACCTTTATGGAATGGTACGATCATATACTGACGACATATCCTAAACTAGTGGCACATTTGATGTTGATTATATCTAGTGTAGTCCTATTATCTCCTTCTTGGCTTGTTGATATGTCTCTTTCTCCTTCTGTGGACTAAATTATGGCATACACTAAGTTGTTTTCCTTATCCATTGCTCGATCCCCTTTCCCTTTTCTATCGCATCCTCTCTAGTTCTTGTTCCACCGCATGTAACAATTGTTATTATGGGTTTATCATCGTGCTCCTCGGCTACTATCATCTGTATATTCTCATTTTCTATAAAAACCCTCTTGATACATTCAACAATGAGTGAGAAAATACAAAATATGAACATTAATTATGATAATCATAGTGTAATTTTTTTTGTTTAACTGATCATAAATAAGTAAGCATTTACAAATAGACAAAATATTCAATTTGACAAATATAATCAGGTACACGCAACCATTTTGAACATCAATAATCATTAATTAATTCTATACATTTCTTGTGCGAATTACAATTTCAATTTATCAAGAAACTTCTTGAATGTATGATACTAATTTCAAAAGGAATCTATATAATGAGGCAATAGTGTAAAAGTATAGGAAACTATCTACCTTACTTATGGTTGTGGAACTTGTTCATTAATTTATTTATGTCAAATGAGTGGTCGTATTTTATATTCCAATAAATCATTAAATAGAATAATTAATATAATTCATTAAAATCAAAGCATTAACATATAAAATCATTAATATAAATCATGAGTCCATTACACCTTCTATTTCATTAATATAATTAATATATATATTGTAACTATATTATATAGAGATAGAAAATCTAATCATATATATAGAGAGAGAGTGATTTCTACTCTTTATTAGTAATGAGTACAGGCTAGTTAAAAATACTCTTAGATTTCTAAGTCTTTTGCACATTTCGCTTTCTCTTTCTTATTGACGAGGATCACTAGAGGAAAATATGCACTTGGAAGTCTACAAGGCAAGGCAAGTCTAGTCTAGTCTACAAGCTATTGGTTTACTGGTGTGCATGAAGAAACATAAGCTTAATAGTAAGCCAATCCTTGTAATTGCTCCAAAAAGTAATCTTCCTGGGTGGGATCAGGAATTTTGAATGTGGGGATCATATCTAATTGTTATTCTTTCTCTTATTATCTATAGTCCACACTAGCATATTCACAATTACAATTTTCCCATAACAAACTATATCCTCTACGTCGAATTGAATGCATCAACGAAAACCACATTCACTAAATCCCTCAGTGATGAAATTACATAGAAAACAAATAAAAATAAAATAAAATAAGAACTTTAAAGCATAGGAAAAATTACATAAAAAATACTATCTTAGTAATCAAGAACATTCATTCCTTACACATTTGATGCACATATTCAAATTATGCCTAACATTCAATAACTAATAATTGCGCAATGACAATTCTAGTGATAAGAAATCAGGTAACAACAAAAACTTAGATCAACATCGCAATGAATTTTGGATCTAATGGTGCCTTAGGATACCATTGATTTTAAATGGAGGCTACAAACTTTAGAACTTTCAAAACATCCATTTTTATTAAAATTTATCAAATTTTTGTATTAGTTAGCTCAATGAAAATATTCAGAACCGACGATATACCCTTTTGTTATGATTAAAATTTTATGATGCTAATCATAAATAATACTTGAAAGAAAAATAACGCCATGCAAATTTTATTTCATGTAGGAACTTAATCTATTACTTGTAACACACTACATATAATCCACTTCGTCAATGATGAAGATAGGAAAATATATATAACTGCAGGATTTTTTTTATCATTTACCAAGACATTCATTCCATACTTATTCAGTACACAGAGATTGATATTATTTTACACAATAAATAACTATAAAATAAATACCGTGACCAAAATATGACTTACATCCTGGTCTAGGATCATTGGTACACCTCAGTCTAATTGACTCTTCGGTTCCCTGCTAGAACCCGATAAACTTTATCATGGATCCTTCTTTCTCCAAAGTGCGGGTCCTCTTAACCCCATTGCTCTCTTCTTGTCCCTTCGAAGAAAGTTGGTGGCGACACTCAGCTCTCCGTGCCAGACCCTTTCTATCATGCGACCTCCAGTTGTGTCCCAGGGCTAAACCACAAAAAGCGCTTCAGGCTCCGGGCTTTGGCTTGTCCCACGACAACCAAATCATATGCTCCCAATATCTGAATCGATGAACTCAAACAACGTGAGGATCAACAGTCTCTGTCCCTCCTTCCAATCGACGATTGTGATCTATTTGTAATCCGACCTTCGAGAGTCTCTCGTTGTCCTCCTTCTATATATCCCAGAGTGCTACTCCCCCAAAATGCGTGGATCGCTTCCACACGTCCCTTCCAGATCTGATGGTTTGGATTCAAGCTGCTCTTCGTGACTTCGTGAAGACTTTTGTTTGCTCTTGGCAAACCTCCCAGAGCTCCAACTCCCAGATATTCTGATCTCTTGCCACTTGTTTCCCCCAACGATGGACGATTATGCCTTCCTTCAGAACTTCAGCGAGTCCTTCCTCCTTGCAGACACTTAGCACAATTTCTGCCCAAGACTTAGACTATTCTCGGATTTTCCTCTGCACTCCTTGCAGAGTTTTGCACAAGTCCTTCTCAAATTTTTCTTGTCTTGAACCCTCTGAGGTTCTAGGTTCTCTTGCGTCCTTCTACGGATAGTCTAGTGCCCTCATGACAACTTAACTCCCTTCCTCTTGAGATTGTAAGATTAACTTATTGTATCCTTGGCGCACTCCTTGCACTTAGTTGAGCCTTCTGATGGATTCTCCCTGAGCCCTTCCAGAATTATTAAGGCATCTCATTTCCTTGGTCGATGCACTCTTGCAAAGCCTTCCTTCATTCGAGTAGTCAACAACCCTAGGATTCTCTCAAAGATTCCAACACTCTAGAATGTGTTGCTCCTATGCGCACTAGCACTAACTCAATTCCCTCCTGGCAAAGTCTTACAGAGTATTCAACAAGTCTGTGATATGCTTTCTCCCACATAGACTTTCTTTCCAAGGTATTCAACAACCTTGAAATTCCCCTCCGCATCTACGAATTATTTTGGCGTGCCCTCTTGGCAGCTTCTCTTCTGACTCGTATGAGTCAAGAAACACACTCCTTGAATCGACTCACGGAGTCTCAACCCTCTTTCACGCACTCCTTTCACTTAGCCTAGACAAACTGAACTAATCCAACACACTCACAGATAGAATATTATAATTCTATCCCTGCAGACAATTTCTAACATACATCTACAGCTCAAATGTATACTAAATATCCATTATACAAAAATTAACAAACAGGAAAATCTGTTCTTTTTCTATTAATGGTGGAATGTCCATTACAATATGTGAGTCTGGACTACGACTGAGTCTTGGCTCTCAAATATCCTCCTATCTATATGATCCTTTCTCGAATCTCTACTGGAAACAATACAAGAGTTTATACAAGAGGGGCTCGATGAGATTCCCTCCAAGCTAAGCTAGTGGTGTCTAATCACCATTCAAAATGCCTGACTATGAGAAAGATTACAATGATAGAAATCTGATCTGAATCGGATGCAGATCCCTCCTACCATCAACCACTTAATGGAAACCTCATCTATAGCTTGTTATAAGGAACAACTTGGCTATACCAACCTATCAACATTAATTTCCTTAATCACGCTCTTATATTTTTGAAGGAAAAATAAGAGGGAAGCACCTCTCCCTTCCTTGAATGTGCACCACTTGTGATAATCAGCTGGCGCGTGATGAGGTGGAGCGATGTTCCTGCATCATACTCCATGGCTATGAACATTCATGAGCTCCTACTCATGAGCTTCCCAGCTCTGTCGAAATCCTCATGGATCGAAAAATTTCTCCTGGAGTTGTCCTTCTGATCCTCTGCTTCGCTTTTGTTGTTGCATCTTCCTTGTTGCTTGTGTAGCTCCTTCTCTATCTAGCATATCCGTGTTTATCGCTTCTTCCACTAACCTCAACATCAACCTCCTTATCTCCTTTACGGCTTCTTCCAGCTTCTTCATCAACTGGTTCCTCTTATGGAGTCTACTCGGTTGCAACTCTTCATGCTTCTCTATGGGTAGATCGTCTGATTTCCCATGCTTCTTCCATCCTTTGTGATGTTGAATGGCCACTCTGCTGCAGACTCCAATTATTTAGTCTCATTACTGAACTATTGTTCATCTACCTCCTCTGACAAAATAACTCATGTGAGTTCTTCTGTTCGTCCCATTCCAGCTTTCTCCATCTGCAACTTGTGTTGGCATGTCTCTTCTGGCATGTCTATCTCATGACAGCCACCTTCTGGTTCTGGACTATCCAACCAATCCTCCAACCTTTTCAAATCTATCTCCCACTGAGTGAGTTACTGTTGTGGGGTATTCTACCCTACGGACTAATAAGCTAGGGCTCTAAGCTTATACGCAGATCATGACCCTTAATATTTAACTTTTAACCTTCTACCCAAAATCTCAATCCCTTTTCTCAGGCAAACACGGGAAGAATAAACCAACCTTTTTCCGACAGTTGAAGTAGATCCTCCGTTGAGTTGTTGTCTCCTTGCTGCTGCTGCTCCTTCCACAAAGCTTCCTGCAATCTAGACAATACTATGCATGCATGTTGCTGGTCTACTAGGGGGTTAGAGATAAAACATGAATCAAATAACATAGATGAGACTCATGTATTCGGGATGGGAAAAGTATCTTTTTCATTAACTTCAATATGAGCCAACTTACAATGATTTCTCAGGACGGTCACCGTTCCACGATTCTGATCCTGGGCTCTTCCTCTTCTTTTTGTCCTCCAACTGCTGCTTCTTGAGTTTCTCCTAAAGCTTGAGGCAAGGCTAAAGGGTTGGGACAAAACTGGCTTGGCAATTTGGCAGAGTTTCTTT
>ML790636.1:199383-227558 GCA_009831015.1 Picea engelmannii | reverse complement strand
AGTTTCTCCTAAAGCTTGAGGCAAGGCTAAAGGGTTGGGACAAAACTGGCTTGGCAATTTGGCAGAGTTTCTTTGCTATGATTTTTCCTCCTTGAATAGTACCCCTACCCCTCCTTTTATAGGCTAGAAGGAGCTAGGGTTTTCGGCGAACTCTTGGCCATGCATGGCTTGGAGTTCCAGTTAACTGACAAAAAGCCTTATGTCCCGGCGGAAACTTTCCTGATTTTTTGCTTTGTTAGGTACCCGCGGGCTGTAGTGGGTTAGCCTGCAGATACCCGCGTGCAGTAGAAGGCCAGCAAGCGGTCACCCGCGCCCAGTGAGAGGTTAGGGCGCGGGTTTCTTGATTTAAGTGGTTTTTTAAGGAATTGTTCAGCATGGCTTTGGCTAGGAAGAGGCATGAGTAGGCCTGATGCCAGGTAAGCAGGGATGGTGCAATTTAGGGTTATAACAGTTACTCAACTGGGTGCTCCTCTTCTGCTGGGGAAGACTTCAGTATCCGCTCCTCCTCCTATATGACACTCTCCGCTTGTTGTCCTTCTATTTCATCTACAACATCTATGCTAGTCTTTCCTCGGCTACTTGGCAAGAATATATGGATTCCCCCAAAGACCATAACGCTCCTCTAATCTTTCTCCTTTATGATGCAAGTTCTCAACTTATCATCATCTTCATTCACATGGCTTGCAGCTCCGCATGAATCTTCATATGGATGAGGTATTTATTCCTTCTCTCCATATGTCAACACCCCTTGCTAACATGAACTCTCAGCTGAGCTCATTTCTTCTCCCTTTCTCACTTCGAAAATCAACATGTCTCTTATTCTCTCCCAGGAGTTTACGAGATCAACCGATCCCTTCACATTTCCCACCTGGAAACTTATGAGACCTCTATCAGGTATCTTTCCCTCACCACTGAGGTTTTCAACATGCATCAACCACCTTTTTAACACTTGTTATTGCCTCCTGGCCAAAAAATTCTGAACATGCCACTTAGTTGTCCTTTTCAAAGGCACCTTATACCTCCATCATACCTTTGCCTCATGCTACATATTAAATTCTATCTTATCCATCTCTGCTCGAATTTGACTCAGCTCCTTGTTCATCTCCGCTTTTCTTCTATGCAGACAATCTTCTCCTCAACCATGCTTATGACCTCCAACGACCATCTGGATTCACCTGCAACCCTCCTGGTTGTCTATCATCTGCTGCTCACCTTGAAATAGTTTCCACAAAGAATCTCACTCTATCTCTCCTGCCTACAAAAATCAATTTTGTGGCTTTGATACCACTCTGGTATCAAAGTATCTTCTTTATCTCCTTCTTTCCACCTAAGAATAAAATCAGGCTCGGATACCACTCTGATATCAGAGTATCTTATTTATCTCCTTCTTTTCGCCTGAGAATAAAATCAGGCACTGATACCACTTTGGCATAGACCCTCCCCCTCTAGGGTTGCTCGACCTCTTGGTCTAGGATCATTCGTACACATGAATCTAATTGACTCTTTGGCTCCATGTTGGAACCCGATAAACTTTATCACAAGTCCTTCTTTCTCCAAAGTACGGGTCCTCCTAACCTTGCGACTCTCTTCTTAGCCCTTCGAAGAAATTTGGTGGCAACACTCAGTTCTTCATGCCAGGCCATTTCTATCATGTGACCTTGGGCTGTGTCCCAAGGATAAACAAAAAAAAGCGCTTCAGGCTTCGGGCTTAGGCTCGTTGCATGACAACCAACTCCTATGCTCCTGATCTCTGAATCGATGAACTCAAACAACGCGAGGATCAAATGTCCCCGTCCATCCTTCCGATCAACATCTGTGATATATTGGGGCTCCATCCTTCAGGAGTCTCTCTATGTCCTCCTCCTATACCTCCCAAAGTGATACTCCCCCGAAATGTGTGGATATCTTACACGCGTCCCTTCTAGATCAGACGGTCTGGATTCAAACTGCTCTTTGTGACTTCATGAAGACTTTTGTTTGCTCTTGCCAAACCTCCCAGAGCTCCAACTCCCGGATCTCCTGATCTCTTGCCACCTATCTCTCCCGACGATGGATGATTCTACCTTCCTTTGGGAATTCAGAGTGTCCTTCCACCTTGTGGACACTTAGCACAGTTTATGCCTGAGACTTAGATTGTTCTTGGCCTTTCCTCTTCACTCCTTGCAGAGTTCTGCGCTAGTCTTTTTGATATTTTTCTTGGCTTGAAACCTCTGAGGTTATCAGTTATCTTGCGTCCTTCTACGGATGTTATAATTCCCTCATGGAAACTTAATGGCCTTCCTACTAAGCTTTTAAGATGAACTTACTATATCCTTGGCACACTCCTTCCACTTGGTTAAGATTTCTAATGGCTTCTCCCTGAGCCCTTCCAGAAGTATTAAGGCATCTCCTTTCCTTGGTTGATGCACTCTTGCAAATCCTTCCTTCCTCAGAGTGTTCAAAAACCCTAGGATTCTCTCAACTCTTACAACACTCCAGAATGTGTTTCTCTTGTGCACACTTGCACTAAACCAATTCCCTCCCGGCAGAGTCTTACAGAGTATTCAACAACTTTGTGCTACACTTTCTCCCACATAGACTTTATTTCCAAGGTATTCAATGATGCAAACCTCACTCCACAGAGCACGTCCGCCTCCTCAGGACCTTCTTATGCTCTCAGCCCAAAGAAATTCAAGGTTCTTCTGATCCCCTATCGGGACCTCTCAATACCCACATAACTCTCTCCGCGATCTCCCCTTTGCCTTATCGGGAAAACAGGTTTCACGTTATCGTGAAACTCATGGGCATGTTCATCGTGCTACACAAAACCCTGAAACCAAATGGGTCTTAATGTCGATACTTCTTCATTCCTGTCGGGGAATTCCCTATCAGGAAATTGGCATATGCGATGTCACGTTTCGCTGGCACCACGAATCTCCGAACCCTGATTCGCAATGGCACCTCTCTCTGCTCCAAGCCCCTTTAGGTTAGCCCCTTCCGCATATGACCTACCATTCCACGAGACCACGGCCTGCTCCCCGTCGGAATTTCGGACTTTGCGGATTTGAAATGCGTAGAACTTATGCTCGTGGGATCTTCGATCCTCCGATCCCCGATGACACCTGTCCTCCTTTCTTGCACTCTTGGGGCCCCACACGCTAACCAATGGTTGCCGAGATATCGCCTCTCGCGACCTCGCAAACCTTGACGCAAATATTCGCGGCCCCAACTCACAAACCTCCGAGCTCATGATATGTCGATGCCACCTATCGTCGTCTTCGTACAAGGCTGACTTCCCGACACCTGTCCTCCACCAAAATGGTGTGACTGTGGGACCATCGTGTTTCGCGAAATCGCGGTTTCTCCTACTGTGATTCCATTGTATACGAGAACCCCTAAATGCCGAACCCCGACTCCCCGGGATCTCACGCCACATATCCCTGCTGTGATCAACGACCCTGATCCTCTCAGGATTTCGCGGGTTGCGATTCCTTTCCACAAGAGTTCACGACCACCAAAACCTGATGTCCCGAGCTCCGAATCTCCAGGATCTCCCTCTGCTCCTTTAGTCTTAAACCCGGTGCAACTCTCTTGAGATCTAACGGTCGACGAGACTTCACGCTTTCGTCTGTGAGTCCTAACTGTCAATTCTCCTTCGTGAGATTTCTCTGAAATGACTAAGTGTTTCTTCTCAAGACTTTCTCTCCAAGCCTGCGCTTGAAACCCCTGCTTGACCCTTCTTGATCAAATCTCATGTGCTCTCCTTTCAATGATACCGTGAAGGTGCTATACCTCCTGAGCTTTTCTACTATGACTCCTTCAGAGGGACTTTACGCGCACTCCTCGTGCTCGACGTTCAACAACTTCTCAAGTGTGGAATCCTTCCGACTCTGCGCACTTTCTACAGCAGTAGTCTTCAATCTCCTCGACTCAGATTGACAACTGAGACTTCTTCTTCAGCCTGCACCTCCCTTGCATGGCTTCAACAATATGTTTCCACTTCTGGGTGAATGAGAACAAAAGTCAAACTGCCAAGCCTTCATCAACACACTCCTTACAGATGAATTCAACTGCACACCTTGCAGGAATCTCCTGGCTCAGACAGAGAAACAATTGAAATTCATTCCATCTCTCCCTTCCAGACTTCAGTTTCAAACATGAAATCTCATGCACAAAATATACAAAGCAAATGCATATCAAGAAAACAAACATTCATGAGCACATAAACAATCTACACAGAGAAAACAACACCGGCCATGAATTTGAATCAGAACTGTCTTCTATTAATTCAAACGCCTGTACATGGGTGTTCTTCACAATTTTCTCTGCTTTCTCTTCTCTTCTCCTGAAGGCTTCTATTCAATAATGCTCAGGCTAATGTTACAATGTACAAAGGAGGGTGTCTATATCCGTTTTTCCTCTCGAACTCTAAATTGTCTATTCTGGAATTAAAATTCTATCTACCTGCATTAACTAAAGTAAATGCCTCCTATCTACTTCAGACAAGAGAATAAGGCTCGAGGTATGATACAATACAATAGGCGCTCCTTCATAAATGTTTCATTGAAGGATATGGTGCTTCATCTTTAATGAAAATTCAAAAAAAAAAAAATTATCAAGTTTATATGTCATGTGTTTAAAAACACATGCACTGGCTCCACGCTTGCTTTGGTAGTTGCGATGCTCCTGCATCATACTCCCCTGCTTGAAATATTTCATGGGATCCTATCTATGAGCGCCTGCACGGTCTGTCCATGCTTCTGTCTCCCAGCTGGCATATTCTACTGGATGATTTTCCCATTTGACCAGATACTCAAAATATTGCTTCCGTCTGGTCTTTTTGCTCACCCTTTTTTCAAGTATATGCTCCATCTGTGGATTTTCTGCAATCGGCATCTACTTCTGCCACTGAACCTCTGGTTGTTCATCACTTCCAGTCTCTACTTCTCTTGCCTTCTATGGGTATAAATCTGAAATGTTAAATATCAGAGATATCTCGATGCCATCCGGCAACTCTATTTCATAAGCATTCTCACCGAATTTCTTGAGGACTTTACACGGCCCAATTTTCTTCATTTTTAATTTGTTGTATGTTCCCCTTGGGAACCTTTCTTTCTTCAGATGTGCCAGAACCAGATCGCCAACCTCAAATTGAAGTTGTCTCCGATGCTGATCCGCTCTGTGCTTTTTCTCCTGGTTCGATTTTCTCAGTCGCTGCTTCACCCTGCTGTGAAGTTCCCTCATCACCTCAGCGAATTCTTCAGCACTTGCACTCTGAGTCATTATTTGTTCTAAATCCCTCAGCTCTAAAACACCTTTCGGTTGTCTGTTGTATACTATCTCAAACGGACTTTTCCCTGTGCTTCGATTCACCGAATCATTATTGGCAAATTCTACATCTGTCAACAAACCTTTTAACTTTTGACCGCATCCCTGGCCAAAAGTATGACTCGCTCAGCTTCGCGAATGTTTTGTCATGGCCAAAGTGCCCTGCTAAGCCTCCGCTGTGCTTTTCTTTCAACAAGTTCTCCCTCGTGGAGCAATTTGGAATACATAATTGATTTCTTCTGAACAACAATCCATCTTGGATCATGTAATCTATCCACTAACTTCTGTCTCTGAGAACTGGGTTCTCAGCTGCTCCATACGCCTCTGCAAAATTTGCATCACCTGCGTACATCTCCCTGAGATCATCAAAGCCTAAAGTCTTGACTTTGAACTCCTGCAACAACAAACATTTCATGCTCAAAGCATCAACCACTTTGTTAGCAGTACCCGAAATATGTTTGATAACAAATGTAAAATTCTACATGTATTCTACCCATTTAACATGCCTCTAATTTAATTTCTCCTGCTGAGTTAGATACTGCAATGCATGATTATCACTATATAAAATGAATTCCCTTGGAATCAAATAGTGTCTTCATTTTTTCAATGCGAGTATGATGGCATAAAATTCTTTATCATATGTGGAGTATTTTTTCTTTGCCTCATTCAGCTTCTCACTGAAATATGCAATTGTTCTGTCTTCCTGACTCAAGACCGCTCCTATGGCAAAGCCACTCGCGTAACATTTTACCTGGAACGTCTTTCGGAAATCCGGAAACACCAACACCGGTTGCTCTGTGATCTTACGCTTCAATAGATTGAAGCTTTTCTCAGCCTCTTCATTTCACTGAAAATATTTATGTCTTTTCCTGACTGTGTCCATCATCGCTGCGCTGATTCTGCTAAAATTTCGGATGAATTTCCTGTAGAAACTTGCCAGTCCATGAAAACTTCTCACCTCGAAAACATTTCTTGGTGATGGACAATTCTTTATTACAGCGACTTTACTTGGATCCATCTTCAATTCATTTGTCGATATGACAAATCCCAAGTAAATGAGTTCTGTCTTCATAAATGAAGATTTCCTCATATTGATCAACAACTTCTCCTGCTGTAGCTTCTTCATTACTGCAACTAAATGCTTCATATGTTCTGCCTTAGTTTTGCTGAAAATCAATATGTCATCTAGATAAACAATGAAAAACTTACCTATGAATTCTTTCATCACTTCGTTCATTAACCTCATGAATGTACTTGGCGCATTCGTCAAGCCAAACGGCATGACTAGCCATTCGTACAACCCTTCTATGGTTTTGAAGGCTGTCTTCCACTCATCGCCTTCCCTCATGCGAATTTGATGGTATCCTCTTTTCAAATCGACCTTTGAAAAAAAGTTGGCTCCACTTAAACAGTCCATCAAGTCATCCATTCTTGGCAATGGGAACCTATACCTGATGGTGATCTTGTTAATGGATCTGGAATTGGTGCACATTCTCTAGCCTCCATATTTCTTTGGGCTGAGTACCGTTGGAACAGCACACGGACTCAAACTTTCCCTGACCAATCCCTTGTCCAATAACTCCTGGACCTTCTTCTTAACCTCCTCATTCTCCTGAGGTGTCAACCTGTACGCAGCCTTATTTGGAAAACTAGCTCCCGGTACAAGGCCTATGTGGTGACTTACGCTCCTCATTGGCGACAACGAATGAGGAAGTTCATCTACCACAGTATCAATGAACTCTTCAAGTAGTTCATAAATTTCTTCCGGAAAATCATCCACTCTTGTGTTGGTCAAAATGATTTTGGGTTTTCTGACCACAAAGAATTATGGATCTTCTTTCTTCTTAACTTCTGTAAGAAGCTCCTTCCCACTCATGAGAAGTACCCTGTTGTTCACTTGCGGCTTTACCTCCTTATCTTTTATTGGAAGTAACATATGTGTTCTCCCATTTTTCTCCAAAGTATACGTATTCATTTTCACATCATGGATCACGTTCCTGTCATATTTCCATGGTCTGCCTAGCAATAAATGACAAACATCCATAGGAATAACATCACAGAGTATTTTATCATTGTATCCTCCTATCTTGATGTCAACTAAACACTGTTTGGTGACACTTACCTGATGTCCCTTCTGTAGCCATGAAACTTTGTATGGACTCGGGTGATCAGTCGTCTCCAGCTCTAGTTTCTCCACCATCTTGGTTGAAACGAGATTGTCTGTGCTACCGCTGTCCACGATAACTTTGCATTTCCTGTCTTTGGTCTTGCATGCAGTTTTGAAAAGTCTGTTTCTCCGAGTCGTGTCCTCCACCTCCTTCTCGGGTGTTAAGAGAACTCTACACATCATCAATGACCTTTCGTCTTCTGCGTCTTCTACTTTCGCGTCTCGCCTCTGTGCCTCGGCGATGTGAGATTCTCCTCCGTCCTTCTTCCTATCGGGACAGTCAAAGGATTTATGGCCATTTTTTCCAAACGTATAGCATGTGATGACTCTGCCTCGGCCTCTTCCTCTACCTCGGGTACGAGGAATTGTATTGGCGTCTGCATATTCTCCACCCTGTTCAGCGTGCTTCCCTCGCTGTTCAGCGTGTTGGCCTCGCTGTGAGCTTCTGCCTCTTTCTGTTCTTGCCTGAGGCTTTTTCCAGTCGTCCCTGGACTTCTGGAATTTATCTTGGGCAACTGATTTACCCTTGGGCTGACTTCTGCCTCGACCTCGTTGTGCTGGCTTACAACTTAGCTTCTCTTCGGCTTTCAATTCCATCTGATATGCATCCTCCACCATTCTGATGGTCGTCATGCTCATCTCATCCTGGATATCCTATCTTAAGCCATTCATGTACCTGGAAACTTTTTCATCATCACTCTCCCGATGGCCTGCTCTGATATTGAGCTTATACAATTCCTTGGCATACTCCTTTATTGTCAGCAACTTTTGTCTCAGGTTCTGCATTCTCCTGAACAGTGTGATTTGATAATCCCTTGGGATGAATTTTTCCTTCATCTTCGCAATCATTTGATCCCAGCTTTTGATCTTTTGTTTACCTTTGGAACGTCTGTCTTCCTGAAGCTCGTCCCACCATAATGCTACATGTCCCTTTAATTTTGTGACAGCATGCCTGACCTTCTTGTCCTCTTCAATGTCTTCATAATTGAAGTAGGTGTCAAGAGCTCTAATCCAATCCAAAAGTTCTTCTGCATCCAAATTACCTTCATAAGTTGGAATGTCCATTTTCGTCTTTGAACTCATCCTGGCAATGGCTTTAATCAACCACTCATTGGTTGCATCTTCAACTGCCACTTATTCATGTGGCTTGGCTTCAACTTCGCCTTCGAAGTCACTCAAATATCCCGCACTAGCTGTGCGTCTCTGCGTTGCCTCCATATCTTCCAGCCTCGCTCGAAGATCTCGTATCTGCCTCTCCATTTCTGGATTAGCTACTTGTTTGCCCCTTCTTCTCACCTCCCTATCCTCAGGTTCAGGTGACTATCTTTCTCTTCTGGGCGGCATGGTGAATTTTCTTCCTCCGCTACAGAAACAAGATATAAATCCTGCTCTGATACCACTCTGACGCAAATCGCACTCCACAGAGCATGTCTGCCTCCTCAGGACCTTCTTATGCTCTCGGCCCGAAGAACTTCAAGGTTCTTCCGATCCCCTATCGGGACCTCTCAATACCCACAGACCTCTCTCCGCGATCTCCCCTTTGCCTTATCGGGAAATCGGGTTTCGCGTTATCGTGAAACTCATGGGCACGTTCCTCGTGCTACACAAAACCCTGAAACCCGATGGGTTTCAATGCTGATACTTCTTCATTCCTGTCGGGGAATTCCCTATCGGGAAATCGGCATATGTGATGTCGCGTTTCCCTGGCACCACGAATCTCCTAACCCCAATTCGCGATGGCACCTCTCTCCACTCCAAGCCCCTTCAGGTTAGCCCCTTCCGCATATGACCTACCGTTCCACGAGACCACGGCCTGCTCCCTGTCGTAATTTCAGACTTCACGGATTTGAAATGCGTAGAACTTACGCTCGTGGGATCTCCAATCCTTTGATCCCCGATGACACCTGTCCTCCTTTCTTGCACTCTTGCGGCCCCACACGCTAACCGATGGTTGCCGAGATATCGCCTCTCGCGACCTCGTAAACCTTGACGCAAATCTTCGCGGCCCCAACTCGCGAACCTCTGAGCTCACGATATGCCGATGCCACCTGTCGCTGTCTTCCTACAAGGCTGACTTCCCGACACATGTCCTCCACCAAAATGGTGTGACTGTGGGATCATCGAGTTTTGCAAAATCACGTTTTCTCCTGCTGCGATTCCGTTGTATCCGAGAACGCCGAAATGTCGAACCTCGACTCCCTGGGATCTCGCGCCACGTATCCCTGCTGTGATCAACGACCCTGATCCTCTCGGGATTTCGCGGGTCGTGATTCCTTTCCACAAGAGTTCACGACCACCAAAACCCGATGTCATGAACTCCGAATCTCCGGGATCTCCCTCTGCTCCTTCAGGCTTAAACCCGACACAACTCTCTTGAGATCTAATGGTCGACGGGACTTCACGCTTTCGTCTGCGAGTCCTGACCGTCAATTCTCCTTCGTGAGATTTCTCTGAAATGACTAAGTGTTTCTTCTCAAGACTTGCTCTCCAAGCCTGCGCCTGAAACCCCTGCTTGACCCTTCTTGATCAAACCTCCTGTGCTCCCCTTTCAATGATACCGTGAAGGTGATATACCTCCTGATATTTTCTAGTCTGACTCCTTCAGAGGGACTTTACACGTACTCCTCGCGCTCGACGTTCAACAACTTCTCAAGTGTGGAATCCTTCCGACTCTGCGCACTTTCTACAGAAGTAGTCTTCAATCTCCTCGACTCATATTGACAACTGAGACTTCTTCTTCAGCCTGCGCCTCCCTTGCATGACTTCAACAATCTGCTTCCACTTCTGGGTGAATGAGAACAAAAGTCAAACTGTCGAGCCTTCATCAACGCACTCCTTACGGATGAATTCAACTACACACCTTGCAGGAATCTCCTGGCTCAGACAGAGAAACAATTGAAATTCATTCCATCTCTCCCTTCCAGACTTTAGTTTCAAACATGAAATCTCATGCACAACATATACAAAGAAAATGCATATCAAGAAAACAAACATTCATGAGCACATAAACAATCTACACAGAGAAAACAACACCAGCCATGAATTTGAATCAGAACTGTCTTCTATTAATTCAAACGCCTGTACATGGGTGTTCTTCACAATTTTCTCTGCTTGCTCTTCTCTTCTACTAAAGGCTTCTATTCAATAATGCTCAGGCTAATGTTACAATGTACAAAGGAGGGTGTCTATATCCGTTTTCCCTCTCGAACTCTAAACTGTCTATTCTGGAATTAAAATCCTATCTACCTGCATTAACTAAAGTAAATGCCTCCTATCTACTTCAGACAAGAGCGTAAGGCTCTAGGTTTGATACAATACAACATGCGCTCCTTCATAAATGTTTCATTGAAGGATATGGCGCTTCATCTTTAATGAAAATTCAATTTTTTTTTTTTATCAAGCTTATATGTCATGTGTTTAAAAACACATGCGCTGGCTCCATGCTTGCTTTGGTAGTCGCGATGCTCCTGCATCATACTCCCCTGCTTGAAAGATTTCATGGGCTCCTGTCCATGAGCTCCTGCACGGTCTATCCATGCTTCTGAATCACTGCTTCTGTCTCCTAGCTGACATCTTCCACTGGATGATTTTCCCATTTAACCAGATACTCAAAATACTGCTTCCGTCTGGTCTTTTTCCTCACCCTTTTTTCAAGTATATGCTCCATCTGTGGATTTTCTGCAATTAGCATCTGCTTCTGCCACTGAACCTCTGGTTGTTCATCACTTCCAGTATCTACTTCTCCTTCCCTATATGGGTATAAATCAGAAATGTTAAATATCAGAGATATCCCGATGCCATCCAACAACTCAATTTCATAAGCATTCTCACCGAATTTCTTGAGGACTTTACACGACCCAATTTTCTTCATTTTTAATTTTTTTTATGTTCCCCTTGGGAACCTTTCTTTCTTCAGATGTGCCAGAACCAGATTGCCAACCTCAAATTGAAGTTGTCTCCGATGCTGATCCGCTCTGCGCTTGTAGTCCTGGTTCGATTCTGTCAGTCGCTGCTTCACCGTGCTGTGAAGTTCCCTCATCACTTCAGCGAATTCTTCAGTGCTTGCGCTTTGAGTCATTATTTGTTCCGAATACCTCAGCTCCAAAACACCTTTTGGCTGTCTGTCATATACTATCTCAAATAGACTTTTCCCTGTGCTTCGATTCACTGAATCATTGTAGGCGAATTCTGCCTATGGCAATACGCTATCCTAGCTGTTGTGATGCTCCATCACTAAGCTCCTCAGCAAGTCCCCTAGACTTTTGTTGACCACTTTTGTCTGCCCATCTGTCTGTGGATGATAGGCAGAACTAAACATTAAGTTAGTTCCCATATTCTTCCAGAGTGTCCTCCAGAAATGTCCAATGAATTTGGTATCCATGTCCGAAACTATGCTTTTCGGCAATCCATGAAGTCTAACAACCTCCTTGAAAAATAAAGTTGTGATGTGAGTCGCATCGCTGGTCTTCTGGCACGGAATAAAATGTGCCATATTTGAAAACCTGTCAACTACCACAAAGATGGAATCATGTGCTCTTTGCGTCCTCGGCAATCCTAGTACGAAATCCATGTCGATCGCCTCCCATGGCCTTTCTGGTATGGGCAATGGTTGATAAAGACCTGCATTCTGCTTTATGCCCTTAGAATGTTGGCAAATTCTACATATTTCAACAAACCTTTTAACTTCTGACCGCATCCCTGGCCAAAAGTATGACTCGCTCAGCTTCGCGAATGTTTTGTCATCGCCAAAGTGCCCTGCTAAGCCTCCGTTGTGCTTTTCTTTCAACAAGTTCTCCCTCATGGAGAAATTTGGAATAGATAATCGATTTCTTCTGAACAATAATCCATCTTGGATCATGTAATCTATCCAATGACTTCTGTCTCTAAGAACTGGGTTCTCAGCTGCTCCATATGCCTCTGCAAAATCTGCATCACCTGCGTACATCTCCCTGAGATCATCAAAGCCTAAAGTCTTGACTTTGAACTCCTACAACAACAAACATTTCCTGCTCAAAGCATCAACCGCTTTGTTAGCAATACCCGAAATATGTTTGATAACAAATGTAAAATTCTACATGTATTCTACCCATTTAACATGCCTCTGATTTAATTTCTCCTGCTAAGTTACATACTGCAATGCATGATTATCACTATATAAAATGAATTCCCTTGGAATCAAATAGTGTCTCCATTTTTTCAATGCCTGTATGATGGCATAAAATTCTTTATCATATGTGGAGTATTTTTTCTTTGCCTCATTCAGCTTCTCGCTGAAATACACAATTGGTCTGTCTTCCTGACTCAAGACCGCTCCTATGGCAAAGCCACTCGCATCACATTTCAACTGGAACGTCTTTCGGAAATCCAGCAACACCAACACCGGTTGCTCTGTGATCTTATGCTTCAATAGATTGAAGCTTTGCTCAGCCTCTTCAGTCCAATGAAAAGATTTATGTCTTTTCCTGACTGTGTCCATCATCGCTGCGCTGATTCCGCTAAAATTTCGGATGAATTTCCTGTAGAAACTTGCCAGTCCATGAAAACTTCTCACCTCGAAAACATTTCTTGGTGATGGCCAATTCTTTATTATAGCCACTTTACTTGGATCCATATTCAATTCATTTTCCGATATGACAAATCCCAAGTAAATGAGTTATGTCTTCATAAATGAAGATTTCCTCATATTGATCAACAACTTCTCCTGTTGTAGATTCTTCAACCACTTCATGGCAACCTCATATATATCTTGTGTGAAGGCACAACTTGGCTCTACGAACCTGTCAGCATTAATTTCCTTAATCACGCTCTTATATTTTCGAAGGGAAAATGAGAGGGTGACGCCTCTCCCTTCCTTGAATGCACACCACTCGTTCTAATCAACTGGAACATGATCAGGTGGAGTGATTCTCCTACATCAGTTAACTTCTGTGTGTCATTTGCTTTATAATCAACTACTTCATCGGTACCTCCCATCCAACGCTATGGGTATTCTTCTTCCCCCTTAGCACCCCGAGAAGAAAAGAGGCCACACATAGAAATTCAGATCTTTAGCTAGTTCAAGATTTCCCTGTCAAAGAGAGGCTTCCACCTCTTACACAACACTTCAATCCCAACTCACACAAGTAAACTAGTCACAATAAAATTTGACAACATTTCAGTCATCCAAGAATAGGGTTTCTTACTCATTCTTCTCCCTTCTTTTATAAGAATGTCTACCTTGACACTTGTCACTTCATGCATAATTACATAATTTTTAATAATTAATTTAGAGATTATTCACCTCAACACATGTCAATCTTCCCTGAAGTTGTACATGTTTATTTCTTTTTAATTAAACATTTTTTTGAATTTTTTCCTCACCTGAGCCACAATTAGTTCCTAGATTTTCTCCTAGCTGTCTCTTAATTCCCCAAATTCTCCTTTATTGGGTATCCTAACTAATTTATTGTTGTAGTTTGATTAGGACTATTCTTTTAGTTTGGATTTAGAGTCTAGTTTGACTTGGGATTCTAACTCTATGTTGACACCACATTTCCTCATGAAATAATTTATTTTAATTAAATTTTATTTTATTAATTTCTTGCACACATTGTGCACATGTCTTAAAATTTTATTCTCTCTTTACTATTTTTATTTAATCTAAATTTCAATTAGACCCATTATTATAAAAACAAATTAGGAATAACAATTAGACTTAGATTTTATCATGTTTCTGATTTATAAATTAATATAAATTATATTCTCTTTTCTAAGAGTTCTAAGTATTCATTGTATTCTCTACGGTATTATACTTTTTTATTAACTTATTAATTTTACTCATGTGATGTGCCCTTCAAGATGCACCAACGTTCTCTAATGCGTCACTTTTCATTCTTTCAGTTGTCTATTTTTTACTTAGTTTGGAAGTTGCCTAATGCTTGGAGTCAATACTCCACTTGTCGACCTTGTGTGAGACTAAGGGATTACTTCAGAACAAGTAATCATCTTTATTGTGTGCCCCTTATAAATCCTCATGAGAAACTATCTCATTATTCCCTCACGACATCGTGAACCTCTCAGGAACAAGGTTATTGTTAACCTTCAGTTTAAGTCATGGTGGGAGTGTTATTAGGTTGTGACAGGGATGTTGCCACACCTCTCCCTAATCTATTTGATATTTGTGTATGACCCATTTACTCCATATGTGAGTCGGATTATCAAGTGTCACCATGCCTGCATCCAATGACAAAAATAATATTAGTAACTCTTATACATGAAATCCATAACTAAAATCATCATCATAACACATGCATAATAAAATCAAGTAATCATAAACAAGGTCAATAGTCTATTTCATGACTCAATCTAATGTCCAAGGTATTATGTCAATGCCATCAACATCCTCATCATTTCATGTTTCCTGCATACTCAATAAACCTCATCATAATACTTGTCAATGATATACATTAATATTCATAACATATCAAATTCCAATACTCAATTATAACATCAACTTAACTCATAAACGAAGTCAGTTAATCATATAGTACCATGTTTAACCGGGTCACTTGCACACAAGTGTCCTCAAAGAATGATTCAGTGTTATGAAAAAGTGTTCGGTGCAATCTGGATGTTACAATCTAGTTCTGGTTTTGATTTTGGTTCCCTCTTTCCTTCCATTTCTCTATCAGCTGAGGACAATCCTCCGTTGCATGGTACAATCTTATGCATTACGTGCACGTCATATAGGGATTCATGTAATATCTTGCTAAATGTCCTAGTTAATTGCAATTATAACAAATTATTTCTCCTCTGCCTCCTTTACCAAATCTACCTCTTCCTCGACCTCTGTTGCAACCTCCTCATCCACCCTAGATGAATCCTCTCAGAGTATTGTACTGCACAAATCCTCCTTCTGTTGTTGCATTTTCTTCTTGGATTCTATAAGCATCCAAGGTACGTTGTGTAATTAAGTCGAATGCGCAATAAACCATTAAGTCATAGGAGAGTGAATGTGCGACAACATACCTGTAATAAACCATTCTTTATTTTTTTTTAGGAATATGAAATGTTCATCTACCTGTCACATCTTTAAACCTTTGACCGTAATCCCAAACTATCTCATTCTGTGCTTTATTAATTTCTTTCATCTCTATTCTATACTATGACGTAGACTTTGGCTTCCTAAATTCCTTTAACAAAGCTCATCCAATCTCTGCCAAAGTCCTTGACTGTCCTACTGGTGTAGTAGTATGATACTTCATGTACCATAACAGTGTGCGACTTTTGAATGTCATGGCTAACTGTACAATCTTCCTGGCCTCATCCTAGACATTCTTCGCAGTTCATATCGTGTCGCATACAAACACATGTTGCTCTAGGTCTTCCGACCTCGCTCCTTAGAATTCATGCATTCTTAGTGTATTATCTATTCATGCTATTGTATTATGTCTATTACTTACCTTCGAGGATGATTATTGACTATGGTTCAGTGCAATACTTCCACTGTTCTAACTATTGTTATGAATTCCTCCACTAACTACAATTTCTCTTGACAAAGTTCTGGTTTCTACTTCAAATTTTGGTAACACAGACATGGTCATGGGTTCAACACAGATTCTAATCTGAGAGGGACTTCCTTATTATGTTGGACTATACTAAGGATCCTTTTGTTTCTCTTTCCTTTCTCTATATGGTGTGATATGAAGCACTATGTTGCGGTCTCTTTTCTCAAATACTTTGTGCTTCTCTTCTCTCCCAACCACAATCTCCTTCTTAATATACCTAAGCCTATTCTTATAGTGCAATACTCCAGTCTCTTTGTCCAAGTTAGTTTCTTCCTCTCTCGACATCCTTAGTCCATCCATTTCTCATTCATCCTTTTCATCTACTTCCACTCTTCAACCATACTTTGGTCATCCCCCAACCCCCCTTATGTGCACGAAGGCGCTTAATAATCATACTCCATATTCATGACATTCTTGTAGCACAAAAAAATATTTATGTAGGTAGGCAGTGCATTCATAAATATTCTGTGCGGGTCCTTGAAAAATTACCTCTTTGTGACACTATAAGACTGGGTACAATTTATTGCAAACTCAATAATGTAACACCCCAAAACACTATCCAACCAAAAATAAACTCTGCGAGAAACATTATTACTTACTTTATTCAATTGTCTGATCAATTTAGGGGTCTAGTTTCTCAGAGCCTCAACTCGATATCTTCCAAAATTATCCACTAGCCTTTATAACCATTGAGTCAAAATTATTAGAAATTCACCAAATAAGATTTTATGAAGATCGGTAAACACATACCTTTGCAACCATTTTTCGTTGTTGAGCCATGGGTTCCTATTATGTTCTCTGGATAAGTTGCATTCCTTTCTTCTTAACCATTCAGTGATATCTTCCATATTTGGCCTCCAAAACAGTCCGTTCAACTATAAATCCCAGTCCCGACAATGAAACCATTTGTTGGCACACAATGGGAAGACCCAGCGTTAATGATCAATACACCCCAAAAAACCTTAGACACTGACCCTTTCGATATCACCTGAAAGTAAGTGAATTTTCACCCATGGCATCTAGAGGTGTCGCAGGAACAACGGTTCTACAGTGATGAGGGGACGTGAGACATTCAACATGTCTTTACTTTGTGCAACATTTTCATCACTTAAAATTTATTTACCATGCAACATACCATGTGTGTGACATTACTCTACTTGACATGAATTTATTTACCAGTTACTTTAGTGCATGACATTATAATTTCATATATGAATAACACATTCAAAATACTAAGGTTTCATCATTGTGCAATATCAATAACATAACCATTCTACTAAACATTCAACATATCAAACACATAGCATCAAAAAAAGACCCAAGTTTTAACGTGGTTCACCCCAATATAGGATACGTTCACAACAATAGGCTTTTTATCATTCATTTATACTCTTCTTATAGCTTCACATTGTGCTTACAAAAACATGGAACAATAATAATTACTAAAACCTTCCTAACTATTCTATTGAGTGTGAGTATAACCCTGAAAACTTGAGTCATAATGTAACACACCAAGCCACTCAATCTGAGTCACATCACTCAAAATTATCTTTCCAATGACACTAATACCATATTGTAACACACCTAGACACTTGTTGGGCTATGCTACAAAAAACGTTTGGGTTTTATATGAATTTTTAAACATATACAATCACTCTAATAAAATGCCCAGATTCATGTGAAATAATAGTAAAAATACACAAACAAATCACACAGGAAAAACCCATGAAATTAAAGACTTAAATAATAATGAAACAAGTAATAATTAAAGCATGCAGAAACTGTGCAAATACACAATTTTATACAAAAATATAATGGAAAATACACATGCAACATATACATGAAAAACACATAAAAATAGATGCATAAATAATGATCCAACATGTAATTTCACACATAGTTTATACTTATCTTTGATAAAAGACCACCAATTGCGTGCACACCTTCCACGATCCTCCTAGCCTTAGACCATGTTGCTCAGAACTCTCAGCAGTGGGTCACCCCCATGATGGGACTAAACTCCACCCAGGTAAAGGGATTCCTAGACAGGCTGATGTATCTAAGACAACAGGAACAACTCCATCAGGTTCCAACTCAAACTAACAACCTACAGTCTCTCATTCCCCACATGCCTATCCCACCCCAGGAAGTGTGCCCCTTCTCTGCTCAACATTCCTTCATTTTCCCCACTTCCCTTCCAGGAATTCAACAACAAGCTAGATAGGAAGTCTCAAAGCACTGTAGTTGTAGTCAGGCTCCCTCAGGAAATCATTTCCCATCAATTCTCTCACCTGGAGAGAGCTTCTTAAAGGCCCAAAAACCCATCTCTTCAATCCCACAGGCATGACTACCTGATTATTCAGTCCATTTCTTAAGTCAACCAGGTACTGGTATAGGTGATAACAACAATGACTTTCAAGTGTTATAGAAATATTTTCCTCATCCTATCTAATCTTGCATAGAGGGACTTTTTCCATTTTTTCCATTTCCCTATGCAAACTTTTCATCCCTTTTTGTAAAATCCCAGAGCTAAAAATATAGTTTTTTCCACATGTACACACCTTGCCTACTATACAACATGCGTATACGCAGGTTGCACCACTACAACCCACTTACACCGGGATTTGTTCCCAAAAATGAAAAATGGTGTCGAGTTTCATGTCACGACAGGAGATATATGATCATTGGCCTTCCATATACTGGAAAAATTTTGAATCATCCCTTCAGTTCAATTTGAAGGCTATAAATGGGCCAATTCCGAGGTATGGAAAAGAGGAGAAAGAATTTAACTTTGAGAGAAATGTTACTATGGAGAAATTATTTACTTCATATTGAGCTTGCATCCCTTTTTCCTTTAAGTCTAAAAAAATGTTCATCCCCCAAGCTCTTCCCTTATTGATTGAGAACTTCATTGTCTCTCTTCTATGAGATTTCCTTTGGTGGAGGATTGAAGTGGTGGAGGCCTGGTTCAAAGGAACTTAGTTTCTTGGTTCTGAACCGTGCCGACACAGAAGTCTAAAACTTGTTCACTTCTGCTGATCATATAATAATAGAAATACTAGTTTCCCATCCAATTGATATCTTGAAAATATTTAAATTATTATTCCATGGACATATTTGTTATGTATATTAATGGATCATGCTATTGAATGTGCCAACATCATATATTATCACCATAGGATTTCTTTGTTTGGTTGTTGAGGACTAGTTTTAGGTATATTTATTTGGAATTTATCAAACGTCTAGATGAGGTAGGCCTTTTATGTTGTGTTGCTAGAATATTTGTTTATATAGCATACTTGATATTAGAGTTGACTTCTGTAGTCATTTTCGTCTGTTGTGGTTTTCCCTAGCCATAGAGAGATTTTCCTCGTAACATAATTGGTGACCATACTGGGGATTGAATCTTCTTTCTTAGGGTTTGGAGTGTTTTTCTCCTTAGATCCATCTTGTTCCTATTGCGTTTCTTGTTGTATCATTGCTTGATAGCCTCTTTTCACTTAGGGTCTAAGTCTTTCATCCTTCTCCTTTGCCTAGCTTTGTTTTTAAAATATATAAGTAGGTTTTTGCTTGACAATCGTGTATATATGTGTGTTATCCTTCTGCAAGCTACATACATACATGTTGTTTCCTTGAACAATCACATACATCAACCTCTTTTGCTTGTTTGTTGGTTTTGGTGGTTTTTGGGTAGGTTTTGATGATTATTGAGTCTTGTTGGGTCTCTGTAGTGATTGTTAAGCATCTTTGGGATGATACAAAACCTTTCTTTGGTTGAATTTTTGGGCGGAGTGTTTCTCATCACCTTTTCATTTTGATTGTCCTTGTACATTGGGCTGGGTGTTTTTCTCCTTGGTATCCTACTTGAGTTGTCTCTTTCTATACACAATAGAGTATTTATATATGAAGTTGTTCAGTCCATGAATTTTCGTTCTTCTTATATTGAAAATACAAAAATATTAGGCACTTTTCATTGTTTGGAATTTTGATCTTTTGAGTCTTTGTCATTTAGCTTAGCACAGGTAAAGAAATATTGCATTTTTATTTCATAATTGCAGAGTTGAAATTGAAAATTGCATTGTTTTAAGAAGCATATCATTAATTGAAAATTGAAGTTAGGAATTTGCATTGTATTCATATTTACTTTACTTGTTGAGTCATAACATCATGAGTTTCACTACCACACTTTTTTGAGTAAGCACGACCATTAAAATTAATGATATAATTTAAAATTGATTAGTCACGATTTTATTTTCTAGGGTGCACAAAATAGCTTACGATTTAGTGCCTTGGAATAGGATTTTGTGAGTAAAATTATCCAAGGCTATTAAATCAACATATGTGTCTGACTAAGGGAGTGGATAAGCCCATCATATAATCGGTAATATCAGGAGGGTCCTCTTACATTGGAGTTAATCACGAGGTCGTACGAGTTTGGTTGAAGGGATATCCCCCCAATACCTTGTTAGCGTCAAAGATATTTCTGGGGATCTGTTCATATCTAGGGATCTTTCTAGTGCCCTTACCTCCGTGAGAGGTGGTACTTTCAATATTTCAGGCTTTTCTACCCTTCCCATACAGTGGACATGACTTATGACTGCTCCCTTGTGCATTGGTTATACATTGGTTTCTTAGTTGCTTGCTTTAGGTTCCACATAAGTTACTTGCAGGGGTTATTCTACAGGTACCTTAGGTCAGATAAGGGTCAGACAACACACAACCTTTATGGAGAATTATCTCTATGGGGGGATCTGATCGACCGGTTTTTAAGCCCACGAGGGCCCTTATAACTGATTTTGTTACCTCTGATATTTAGCAGGGAGTATCAGGCCCCTCTTGGGAGAGACATACCTTCTTTAGGGAGGGACGCCATTTTCAACCACTTTACTCCGTTTGTGTGCATCTTGGCCACTTGATTTTTGGTGTGCTCTTTGATTACTAGTCAGCCTTAGGATTTATTTTTTGTATCTTGAATCTTAAGTCCTTGTGGAGTTAGACCAATGTCCCCGCCGGTCCCATTGCTTGTTACAGTTACCACCAGATTTTGAGTCTTTTCCTTCTAAAACGTGTAGAGTTATTATACGTGGTACACACACCTCCACTTTTCAAACTTGTGATTCTACAAGGATGAGTACTGAACCGAGTCTTCGGAACACTGGGAGCCCTTCGACTCCCACACCTACTATATTTAATGGCACCCCTTTGATTCCTACAACCATAATGGTTGTGGTGTTGGTGGCACCTATCATTACTACTGCCCGTCCTATAGTGAATGTTCAATCTCTTGCCTCGAACGCATTTGGGTCTCTTGGTCACTCACCGGGCTATAATGTTCAGTCCATCCATATGGCCTCTAGTCATTTTTCCTATGGTATGTCGAATTTTACTTCACATTTTTCAAACTCCATCCCAACTGTTGGCCCTAATGCTAGCATTGGACTAGGGGGAACTACACCTCCTTATACTCCATTTTCATTTGGTGGTTCTCAAATCCATAAAAACACTCCTAATATGGGAGGCATTCCCTCTTTTAACCTCGGGTCTAATCTTCTTGCTTATGGGTGGAGCAACCAACTTGGAAGACAAGCTTCTGCTCAAGTTTCGTCCTATATCCTCGCCTCTTCAGTGTCGATTCTGAACAACATGTTTGGATTGACGAATCCACCTCTATCCTCCAGATTCACACTGAGAGGTGGTCAGTTTCACACCTTAGGAAACCCCCAACTCAGAGCCACCCTTGCTGTGGACAATTTTTATAACCCTCATCAAAACATTCCTAGGAGAATGATGCCCAACCAACCTCTTATGAATCATCTTGTAGAAGGGTATTACAATCCTGGATAAGGCCATGGTTCTTACGAGAACCCTAGATGGGATGTAGTTCCTCAAAAACAATATTTCCAGGGAGCTTGGGGCAAGATGCTGCAACCCCGTCTACTTTTTTTGGCCACGCTTAATCTTATAGACTTGTTTAAGTTGATGAAAAACCCTGTGTGTCATGATATTAAATGGCCCGCCGTCCCCACCAAGCCTCCTTCGAACATTATGAAATACGAAGGTAAGAATGGCGAGGATCCTGGTGATCAAGGTACCATCTTTCACCTATGGTCTCTTCGAATTACCTTAATGATGATTACATTCGATTAAAATTATTTCAACACACCCTCATTGGGGTCACTGCGAAATGGTATATATAGATACCTAAGGGGGAATATGGGACCTTTAGTAAGATGGTGTTAGTTTTCGTTAACCACTTCCAATTGTCGGTTCATTTCGATGTTGGTCTAGACCTTCTGTCGACTTTACACCAAGACACAACCACTCATATATCAGATCATATCCAGGAGTGGCGTAGACGGAAGAGGTTGATTAATACTTCCATACCACCAACCTTTCTTTTAGAATGGTTCCTTAAGTCTTTTCATCCTCCTATATCGAAGGATGTTGCTACACCGGGGTTACAATTGAGGAAGAAGAAATCTTCAAAGCCCAACAGTTAGATCTTATATACGCTCAGTCTGGGATGTTTTACCACATTCTTCTAGACTCACCGAGGTCAACCTATGACCCTATAAAAAATATTTGACCTCATGCCGATGGAATTGTAGGCTCCACCAATTTAAAATCCTCAGACTTGGTGACAAGCCATTTGAAATATTTGTCTCTAAACTAGTCTACAGGAGGGCCAAATTTGTCTATGTCTTCCAATCCCATTCAGTCGGTAGATGTACATTTTGTGAAATCGTCGACTAGCCCAAATGGTAACCAGAAACCAAGCAGGAATAAGAAGAAAGGATGTAATAATAATTGTAAAGGTGGGAAAAATATTAATAAACCCAAGGGAAATGGTAATAATGAGAAGACGAATAATAATGCTAGAGAGGGAAAGAAAGAAAGGTGTAAGGTGAAATTTCCCTGTAAGATTTGTACAGATGATCACCTTACTCATTTATTCCCGAAACTTGTGGAAGATACGAGGCTCTTATCTCTACTACCCTCCATGCTGACGAATCCTTTCACACATAAACAACACATGGCCTTGAGCTCCTCAAATGCAGGAAATATGGTCGGTGGGAGTCAAAACTCGTCGTCGCAAGACGATGACCATTTGAGTATTAATATGGTTGATGATAAGGTTCATGTAGCCACCCGATCTCATGATTATAGTTCTTCATAGGCTATACCGGGTCTAGAATCTCCTCCTCCTCCCTCGAAGATGAATTTACAGATCGAAAAACTAGAGTCACTACCTCGTATTCCAAAAGGTGTACTCAAGCAATCTACCCACAATCCAAATTCTAGAGCCTTCCAAAATTACTTTGTTGTTGAGGACCTGGGTCAAACCCCTTGTGTGATGTCGGCTCTGGAAGTACTCCATACATGTCTTTCATGTTAATACTGAGAGGGGGGTGAATCAGTATCAAGTACAATTTAAAAAAAAAATCAACTTATACTTAAACAATTAAATTATATCCAATGAGCAATGAGCAATAGTATAAGAGTTACATCAATACACCACAATACACGATGCACAATATATGATAAATAATCAATAGTTATTGCTCAAGGGAAGTAATGACTTCCAAAGGTAGCTACAACTTCCAAATGTAAAGAGAGGGATAAACCTCCAAGAGGAAGATACAATCCTCCAATATCAAGAGAGGGTTGAAATATCCATCTTTTCCCCTTCCTTCGACCCAAAAATATATGAGAGATAATAAATCTTTACATTAAATCATCACCAACAACCAATCATCACATAGAACCTGATAATGCTTCCTGAGAATTCTTCAATTTCTGCAATGCTTCAATTCTTGGAGTAATATGGTCTTGTAGATCATATTACTCAATGTATTCTCTAAAAATCATCCAAGTTTCACTCCTTGAATCCTCCCCAAAAAGAAGTTATAGAAAGAATGATAGACCTTGTTCAATTCTGGTTTATTCAGAAGACCTAACATGTACAGAATGCCCCATGCTCAATATTTAACATCATATTCTGAAACTCTTACACGAGAAGCTATAGTCTGTACTCTTTCCAATGAAATTTGTCCCATGTCATTTGGATTCTCTATGAAGAAGTTATGACTGTTTTACCCGAAACACCTGTTTATTGACTAGCTTCAGGACTGGTCACAAACCCTATCTTCCATAGAGTGTATCTCCATGATTCTAGCGAATCAAGAGCAGAAAATTTTACCACAGGTGCCTTGATATTTCTTCTCAATTCCATAGAAATTTCACCATCTGAATCATTCTAGAAAAAACGTTATAGCAAAAATTGTAAGATTACTGGAAAATAACATACCTTAGAACACATCACCAAAATACTTCATCCTCCCTTGAAATCCGACCTTGTTTACTTCTGATTTCTTCTGAAATTTGACTTGTGTATCAAATGAATGTATAATGATATTTATTTATAAAATTTATTTCACTTCCGTTTAACATTAAGGCTGACCTGATAATTTATTATTTTGTAATTCTTTTCTTTAATTATCTTCAGGGCCTACATGCACTTCCTTCTTCAATTCACTTTGTCATCTTCAAAAATTCATTTCTCCTCAACCATGAGAATCCATGTGACATGCCACATACCACCAGAAACAACATGATGTATACTATCGATCCATGGGTCTTGTATCTACATGTGCATTTTCCTTCATGTCCAAATACCTTCATCAATCTTGCGGTCCAAAACACATGACTAGGGTTGACATCGATGACAACAACCAATCTTCCAACAATCTCCCCCTTTGTCATTGATGGAAACACTCATGCTCCCCCTATCATCATGATCCCAATTTCTCTCCCCATTTGACATCAATGGCAAAGGGTAGGGTTTATCCCCCTGAGTTTAATGGAAAAAGGTAACTCTCTTCTTTGGGGTTGCTCCCCCTGAACATATGGCACTCAATAATACTTCATCCTTATTTTTGGTCTTTGGGACTTTTTCTTCCTTGGAATCATTTTGTGTGGGTTCTGTCTTCTCTCTCTTCTTCATGTCTAGGATGTATATGTTGTTTAGTCTTCTTGTTGTAGTTGCAACCAATCTTCCTGAGTTATTTTCTCCGATTTTTCATTTTCGGGAGTCAAACGTAAGAGTGTATCCTTGATCACACATTTTACTAACACTGAGTAGATTATGCTTCAAGTCTTCAACCAATAAGACATTCTTTTCTTTTACATTTTTTATTCCAAGTTGTACTACACCTTCTCCAAGTATTTTGGCAGATGAGTCATCTCCAAGTGCAACATTGCCACCCTTTCTCTTCCAGATAATGAATTTGTCTTGATCCCCGGTCATGTGTGAAGAACATCCACTGTCTATGTACCATTCATCTTCTTATTTACATTCTTCAACAGTCAATTCTATTCGACAATCTTCATTGTTTCAAATCTCTTTCCTTCTCCATACTGTGGTTGGCATAGGGACATCTTCATTCATATATCTGCAATATCATGCTTTTTGACCAAGATAATTACATTTGTAGCATGCAATATTTTTGTCCATCAATAGCGAAAATTAATTATAACTTTTGTTGACAAATCCACGATTATTTCCATATCTTCTATTTACACCATTCATGTTTCTTGCGTATGTGTTCCTTTCATTGATTCTGCAATTAATTGCCTTATGTCCAAATTTTTTGCAAGTATAACAATGACCAAGAAAGAAATTTTGATACCTTGGAGTAAGTGGGCTTCTTTGTGATGTAGTCCATCTAGGTTCCTGATCTATTCTTTTGTAGTTTCCTTCATATTGATTGAATCTTCTTTGATTCCTGAAGGTAGGAGGTCTTCTTGGATATTCATCTCTTTTGTAATCATTCCTTCTTTCTGGTATCATGGTCCACTTCTCATCAACTGTCTCTGTAGCTCTTTCTTCAACCTTCTTGTTGGTATTTGCATCTTCTTTGTATGAAGTTTCACCCATGCATCCAATATGTGTTAATTCTTTTGGCACTTTAGAGTTTCTTAAGCTCTTCCTCAATGACACAACTTCTTGTTCAAGTTTCTCACAATATTCTTCTTTCTTCATCATTTGAACATTCCTTACTTCTCCTATTCTTATTTCTTCTTCGAGTATAGTTTTCAAGGAAATGGTTTCTTCTCTTAGTTTCTCAAAGTCTTATAATTGTTTCTTCAAGCTTACAACTGTCTTTTCGAAACTACCCAATTCACTTCTTAGTTTTGTTTGCGTGTCTTTGAGCTTGTTGTTTTCAATCTCAAAATGCTTCAATTTTTTAAGATTCTCATCTTCTTGTTGAATAATTTTTTCTTCATGATTTTCTTCTTCAGTGTCATTTCTTTCAATCCTTGGATGAGGACATTCAAATTCAACGTGACCTACTCCTTCATAATTAAAGAAAAATAACTAACCTCTATTTTCTTCTTTGAAATCTGAGATGTTGTAATTTGCTTCAACTTCTTCTTCTTGTTCTTCTTCTTCTTTTGCTTCTTCCCTTACATAAAGGTCTTGTAACTTGTCCCAAAGTTATTTTGATGATGCACACGATCCCACCTTGAGTTTAACAGAATCTTTCCATCCATCCAGGATGGTATCTATTGCCAATTTGTTGTTCCTTTTTGCTTCCCTCTGAGCTGCAGTCTTTGGTTTCTTCAAAGCATTGTATCCTAAAGAAACTGAGAACCCAACATCTGCCCCAAGATATTTCAAGTAAGTTTCCATTCTATTACTCCAGTATTCAATATTGCTTCCATCAAATGGTGGAATCCAATTTGGAATTTTGTCTTCCATTTCTTCTTAGGATCTTCCTTCGAGTGGTTAAACTGTACTAAAGGTAACCTGATCTGATACCAATTGTTGATACTGAGAAGGGGGTGAATCAATATCAAGTACAATTTAAAACATTTTTCAAATTATACTTAAAACATTCAATTATATCCAGTGAGTAATGAACAATAGTATAAGAGTTACACCAATACACCACAATACACCATGCACAATATATGAGAAATAATCAATAGTTATTGTTCAAGGGAAGTAATGACTTCCAAAGGTAGCTACAGATTCCAAATATAAAAGGAGGGATATGTTGATACTGAGAGGGGGGTGAATCATTATCAAGTACAATTTAAAAACATTTTTCAAATTATACTTAAACCATTCAATTATATCCATTGAGAAATGAACAATAGTATAAGAGTTACACCAATACACTACAATACACCATGCACAATATATGAGAGATAATAAAACTTTACATTAAATCATCACCATCAACCAATCATCACATAGAACCTGATAATGCTTTCTAAGACTTCTTCAATTTTTGAAATTATTCAATTATTGGAGTACTCTGATCCTGTAGATAATGTTACTCAATGTATTCTCTGAAACGCCTCTAATTTTCACTCCTTGAATCCTCCCCAAAAAGAGGTTATGGAAAGAATGGTAGACTTTATTCAACTCTGGTCTGTGCATAAGACCCAACTTGTACAGCATGCCCTGCGCTCAATATTTAACATCTGATTCCGAAACTCTCACAAAAGAAACTAAAGTTCGTACTCTTTCCAATGGAAGTGGTCCCATGGAATTTTGAGCCTGTATGAAAAATTTATGATTGTTTTACCCAGAACAACTGTTTATTGACTAGTTTCAGGACTGGTCACAAACCCTATATTCCCCAGAGTGTATCTCCATAATTATAGAGAATCAAGAGCTGAAATTTTTACCAGAGGTACCTTGATATGTCTTCTCAATACCATAGAGATTTCACCATCTGAACCATTCTATAAAAAAAGTTATAGCAAAAATGGTAAGATGACCTGAAAATAACATACCTTAGAACACATCACCAAAAGACTTCATCCTCCCTTGAAATCCGGCCTTCTTTTACTTCTTCTTCCCTCTGAAATTTGACTTGTATCAAATGAATGTATAATGATATTTATTTATACCATTTATGTCACTTCCTTTTAACATTAGGGCCGACCTGACACTTTCTTATTTTGTAATTATTTTCTTTAATTCTTTTCAGGGCTTATATGTACTTCCTTTTTCAATTCACTTTGTCATCTTCAAAAATTCATTTCTCCTCAACCATGAGGATCCATGTGATGTGCCACATACCACCGGAAACAACATGATGTATACTATCCATTCATGGGTGTTGTATATGCATGTGCAT
>ML790636.1:181567-198566 GCA_009831015.1 Picea engelmannii | reverse complement strand
CCCAAAGATATTTTGCTGATGCACATGATCCCACCTTGGATTTCACTGAATCTGTCAATCCATCCAGGATGGTATCTATTTCCAATTTGTTGTTCCTTTTTGCTTCCTTCTGAGCTGCAGTCTTTGGTTTCTTCGAAGCATTATATCCTTAAGCAACTGAGATCCAAACATCTGCTCCAAGAGCTTTCAAGTAAGTTTCCATTCTATTTTTCCAGTATTAAAAATTTCTTCCATCAAATGGTGGAATCCCATTTGGAATGTTTCCTTCCATTTCTGCATAGGATTTTCCTTCCAGTGGTTAAGCTGTACTGACGGTAACCTGCTTTGATTCCAATTGTTGATACTGAGAGGGGGGTGAATCAGTATCAAGTACAATTTAAAAACCGTTTTCAACTTATACTTAAAACATTCAATTATATCCAATGAGAAATGAACAATAGTATAAGAGTTACACCAATACAGCACAATACACCATGCACAATATATGAGAGATGATAAAACTTTACATTAAATCATCACCATCAACCAATCATCACATAGAACCTGATAATTCTTTCTAAGACTTCTTCAATTTCTGCAATTATTCAATTCTTGGAGTACTTTGATCATGTAGATAATGTTACTCAATGTATTCTCTGAAACGCCTCTAATTTTCACTCCTTGAATCCTCCCCAAAAAGAGGTTATGGAAAGAATGGTAGACTTTATTCAATTCTGGTCTGTTCAGAAGACCCAACTTGTACAACATGCCCCGCACTCAATATTTAACATCTGATTCTGAAACTCACACACAATAAACTACATTCCGTACTCTTTCCAATGGAAGTGGTCCCACTGCATTTGGAGTCTTTATGAAAACGATATGACTGTTTTACCTAGAACACCTGTTTATTGACTAGTTTCAGGACTGGTCACAAACCCTATATTCCCCAGAGTGTATCTCCATAATTATAGCGAATCAAGATCTGAATTTTTTTTCAAAGGTACCTTGATATGTCTTCACAGTACCATAGCGATTTCACCATCTAAATCATTCTATAAAAAACGTTATATCAAAAATGGTAAGATGACCTGAAAATAACATACCTTAGAACACATCACCAAAATACTTCATCCTCCCTTGAAATACGGCCTTCTTTTACTTCTTCTTCCCTCTGAAATTCGACTTGTATCAAATGAATGTATAATGATATTTATTTATACCATTTATGTCACTTCCTTTTAACATTAGGGCCGACCTGACACTTTCTTATTTTGTAATTATTTTCAGGGCCTACATGTACTTCCTTTTTCAATTCACTTTGTCATCTTAAAAAATTCATTTCTCCTCAACCATGAGGATCCATGTGATATGCCACATACCATCAGAAAAAAGAATGATGTATACTATCCATTCATGGGTGTTGTATATGCATGTGCATTTTCCTTCATGTCCAAATACCTTTATCAATCTTGCGGTCCAAAACCCATGACTAGGGTTGACATCAATGACAACAATCAATCTTCCAACAGGATAAACCTCCAAGAGGAAGATACAATCCTCCAACATCAAGAGAGAGTTTAACTCTCCATCCTTTGCCCTTCCTTCCACCCAAGAATATACGAGAGATAATAAAACTTTACATTAAATCATCACCATCAACCAATCATCACATAGAACCTGATAATTCTTCCTAAGACTTCTTCAATTTATGCAATTGTTCAATTCTTGGAGTACTCTGATCCTATATATAATATTACTCAATGTATTCCCTGAAACGCCTCCAAGTTTCACTCCTTGAATCCTCCCCAAAAAGAAGTTATAGAGAGAATGGTAGACCTTGTTCAATTCTGGTTTATTCAGGTGACCTAACTTGTACAGAATGCCTCGCGCTCAATATTTAACATCTGATTCTAAAACTTGCACAAAAGAAACTAGAGTCCATACTCTTTCCAATAAAATTTGTCCCATGTCATTTGAATTCTTGATGAAGTATTTATGACTGTTTTACCCAGAACACCTGTTTATTGACTAGCTTCAGGACTGGTCACAAACCCTATCTTCCACAGAGTGTATCTCCATAATTATAGCGAATAAAGAGCTGAAATTTTTACCATAGGTATCTTGATATGTATTCTCAATACCCTAAAAATTTCATCATCTTAATCATTCTATAAAACACATTATAGAAATAATGGTAAGATGACCGGAAAATAACATACCTTAGAACACATCACCAAAAGACTTCATCCTCCCTTGAAATCCAGCCTTCTTTACTTATGATTTCTTATGAAATTAGAGTTGTGTATCAAATGAATCTTAAATGATATTTATTTATACCATTTATGTCACTTCCTTTTAACATTATGGACGACCTGACAATTTCTTATTTTGTAATTCTTTTCTTTAATTATCTTCAGGGCCTACATGTACTTCCTTCTTCAATTCACTTTGTCATCTTCAAAAATTATTTTCTACTCAACCATGAGGATCCACATGACATGCCACATACCACCAGAAACAACATGATGTATACTATCCATCCATGGGTCTTGTATCTACATGTGCATTTTCCTTCATGTCCAAATACCTTCATCAATTTTGCGGTCCAAAACCCATGACTAGGGTTGACATCAATGACAACAACCAATCTTCCAACACTTCACAGAGGAATGTCTTGCTATCTGCATTAGGATATCTACACCCTAGTGGCTCAAAAGTTATCAAGTTTGAAGTCACGAATGTGAAGCTTCTCTTTCCTTACCATGTGGAATTCCAAATCCACATGGGGTACTCAAAGTATACCATCATATGTGTGGTTGTTGATGAAGATGATGCTACATGTGTGATGTACCTGATCTGTTGGAAAGATTTTGGCTCTCTGAATATTTCTCAATCGTCGACCATACTGACTGATTTTAACGGTCGTTCCTTCCTCCATCACAGAATTCTTCCTGCTTTTCCGGTCTAGTTAGGTGGGAAGACACTAAAGGTGTATGTTGAGGTAGTCGATGCCCCTCTTGATTATAACTCATTACAAGGACGCAATTGAATATATGCTATGAGTGTTGTCGTATCATCCATCTTCTTCACTCTTTGTTTTCCACTCAATGGGAAGATCGTGACAATTGACCAATTATCCTTTGTGTATGCTATACCCAATGCATAAGTTGGACCGTCGATCCCCGTCGTTGACAATTCTCAACTGAAAACTGATAATATTGGTGTCAGAATGTATTCATCCCTTATGGGTACCTTCTACTTCATGGCACCACTTCACCATGTTTACGCCATGTCCAGTAGGTTCATTTTGTTAGAGAGGTCCATTCCTTTTCGCACTTCCTATTTTAACGCTCCTTGGACCCTACCTTCCTTGACTTCATATTATGAAGGTCAGTCACATGTTGGAATGGCCATGCCACTATCGACATCAAATATTGTGTATCAAGATTTTCTTGACTCTCCCACCGATCCCGATCATGTTACCTCACTGACGAACAAGGATGATCATGTTCTTAAGACCATATGGGCCACTTCGTTTTCTTGTTCACATGAATGCCTCAATGATACTTTTCCCTCGGACGAAGCCATCATCGAAGCCATGAATGGTTTAGAAACACCATGGGATGATATGCATCATCGCTCTTGTTTTCTCCCAGATCTTGCTAGAATCGAACAAGATGACTTTCGATCTACTTTGAGCGAGATATTCGGTCACGCTGTAGTTCCACTTGATACTCACAGTGTTTATGTTGAAGGAAATATGGCGAGTATCTCTTCTACCATGATGATCGATATCTCTTGTACCCCTGGTAACATTGAGAATGTACATATCGGTGCAGATTGTTCGCCAGAAGAAATCCTGATCTACACAGAGCTCTTCAAGGAATTTCGAGATGTATTTTCTTGGCCACATGAAGAGATGATAGGGATCGACCCTGGTATTTTCAAGCATGAGATTATAACTTATCCAGATACTAAGCCTGTTCGACAACATCTTAGAGTTTTTAATCCCTGGAAGGCACTTGATATTAAGGCAAAGGTAGAGAAACTACTTAATGTTGGCTTTATCTACCTGATTCCCTTGACTAAATGGGTATCCAATCCTGTTCCTGTGAATAATAAGCAAGGAACCATCCATGTATGCATGGAATTTCATGACCTGAACAAATCCTGTCCTAAAGACAACTTCTCGACACCTTTCATCGATCAGATTCTCAACGAGTGTGCGGGGAGCGAAGTGTTTTCTTTCATGGACGGATTTCCAAGGTATAACCAAATTCAAATTAAACCTGAGGATCAACATAAGATGACATTTATTTCTAGTTGGGGTAGTTTTTCATACTGAAAAATGCCTTTCAGACTTAAAAATGCCGGAGCAACCTTCCAACATGCTATGACCTGCACATTTCATGATATTAAATAGATAGTCAAAGCTTTCCTTGATGATCTTGTTGCTCACTCTCAGAAGAGAGAGAATGACTCTAAGCACCTTCGACTAGTTTTTGAAAGATGTCGTTACTATAAAATCCAATTGAACCCTCATAAGTTCATCTTTTTTATTAGGTCTAGTCATCTTTTGGGTTTTCTAGTTTCTGAGATCGAGATCATGGTAGATCCTTTAAAGGTTGAGGCAATACTTTAGTTGCCTCCCCTGTGCATTATTCGACAACTTTAAGGTTTACAAGGGAAAGCTAACTTTTTACCTCAATCTATAGTAAATTATTCCAATATCAATAAGGGTTTCATGCATCTTTTGAAGAAGGTCACCCCTTTTATCTGGGATGAGTGAGCCCAAGAGTCCTTCGATTTTTTGAAGAAATCCTTGGTATCAATGCCTCTACTGAAGTCTCCTGACTACAATAGGGATTACTTGCTTTATGTCGTCACGTCTGAGGAGACGATTGATATGGGTTTGGTTCAAGAGGATTATGAGCTCCGCGAGCACATCATCTACTATCTTAGTCAAATCTTAGTTAGTCCTAAGCTAAATTATTCTTACGTTGAAAAGCAATCTTTGGCTATTGTTCACGTGGTACAACATTTACGCCATTATATATTTCTTTGAAAAACTATTGTGGTTGTTGATGTCAATCCATTTCAATATGTCCTTACCAGTCATATCATAGGGGGGAAATATAATAAATAGATTGTCATTTTACAAGAATTTGATTTCGATTTCGCTTCTGCAAAATCCAAGAAATCACTAGTCTTCACGGAGTTAATATATGACTTTCCATGATTAGATGAGGATGTTATACATGTTGATTTTTTTTGCGAACGAACACATTTTCCTTATCTCGTCATCCGACCCCTGGTATGGATACATTGTTCTCTATATTCAAACCTTGAAGTTCCCTCAGCATCTCTCGCGAGATGACTGATGGCATGTACGATACCGAGCTAATAATTAAACTACCATCGACAAAACTTTGTATCGTTGAGTAATAAACAATATCTTTCATCATTGTTTAACTCAGGAGGAATTCGAGTCAGTTCTAAATGATTTCCACAGTGGGGCTTATGGTGGTCATCTATACGGGCTTATGACAACCTAGAAAATTTTGTGGGCCGGTTGTTTCTAGCCATATATCTTTAAAGATTGTGTTGAAGTGGTTAAGAAGTGTCATCCCTGCTAGGTGTTCACTCTGAAAATGTGCTCGCATCCATCCCCTCTTCACCCAGTCATTACCGTTAGTCCCTTCACCAAGTGGGGGGTGGACTTTATGGATTGCAACCCAACTTTGGTTGGGGGACATCAACACATTATCATGGTCATCGACTACTTTACTAAGTGGGTCGAGGCCATGACTACAATTAAATCCGACGGGAAGACTGCATCCTTCTTCATATTCAATCAAATTATCACCAGATTCAGTATCTCGAGTGAGATTTTCACTGATCATGGTAGTCACTTTTATAACGAAATGATGGAAGAGATAGAATCCAAGATGGGGTTTAAGGATGGTCATTCTTCCCCTTACTACCCTTAGGAAAATATATAGGTAGAGACCATCAAAAAGTCTCTCAAGACCATTTTGCAGAAAACTATCAGCCAAAGTAAGTATGATTGGCACATTATGCTATATCCCTCACTCTCGGCATACCTAACCTCGATCAATACTGCCACCAGATTTTAACCTTTCTAGTTAGTAAATGGTGTTGAGTCAATATTACCTATTGAATGTGAGATCCATTCTCTTAAGTTGGCAATTGCGCTCCTACCTGACACTTCCGATCTTGAGTGACACCTTGTACACCTAGAGAGTCTTGACGAGCAGCATCAGGACGCCTCTATGACTATCAAGGTGACCAAAAGACGCGTCAAGGTCCACTACAATAAGTTTTCCTATCCTCGATTGTACGCTAAGGGTGACTTGGTCCTCTTATATGATCAAGCCAAAGAACTGTTGCAGACAGGCAAGTTTAAACCCATGTGGCACGATCCCTATATCGTGCAACGTGTCTTAGAAAAGGGATCCCATGAGTTAGAATATTATGAAGGGAATATGTTGGCCAAGCCCAGGAATGGGCTCTACTTCAAAATATATTACACTTGAACCCCAATTTTGGGCATAACTCTTTGTATACTAATGTAATTTAGTGTATATGTCTTTTCCCTTTATTTTTTTCTTCATCTTGCTTATTGAGTTTTCCCTTGGTTGGCAGATGTCAATGGATTTTTCAGTCTACTTAGGATTCACAGACAGAGCTAGTCATCATACATGGAACTTGGCTTCCATCGCTTGGGTGGTCTACTCACCCAAGGGTCTACTGGTATCTTCATGTGGAGTATGCCTAGGGCCATCCATGAATAATGTGGCCAAATATAGTGTCATTATAGAAATTTTTCGCGATGCTATCTCACATGGTATTCACTCTTTAGAGGTTCTCTGGATTCCCAGTTAGTATTATGTCAGTTGAACAACAGTTACCGTGTGCGTGATCCTACTTTACTTTGACGATTCCTATGGGTACATCTTTTAGAAAGACAATTTGATTTAATTACTTATTATCACATACCTAGGAATTCTAATTATGTATATGATGCTTATGGTAATTTCGTTTTAGATTGGCAGTTGTCACATAACTAAAGAAAAGAAAACCATCTCATCAATGACATATTGTAATATAAGTAAAGCTGAAGATCCATATTTTATATATATTTAAAAAAAATTATGTTTATAGTACAAAATTGGGGCTAACACCCTCAGTACACATATACAATCGATATTACAAGATCCACGACATCTACACCTATGGCACCAGATGTGTTTCATGATAAAAAACTGTGGGATTTGTGAGATGCCAAAAGAGTCGCACCCAAGCTCTGGGCACACCAACCACATGCCACTGCATTGCCTCCGACAGATCCTCTACCTGAACCATCGAAATCCTATGAGTCAAACGAGACAGGTTGCCCTGCATGTTTTGAAGTATTCTCTTTGCTTCTCCTCCCACTGCCTCATCTCCCTGGTGCCTCCAAAAATGGTGGGGAAGGTCATCTAGCCATTGCGTACCTACATCTCTGTCACACAAGTGTCTAGTTAATACTTAAGAATCATCCAAAAATGTTTTTATTTTACTATACCAAAAAAAAAAAAAAATGAAATATTTAAAAACATTGACATACCTATGTCCCCGTAGGCAGTCCCTGGTAGCAGTGACATGTCAGGTTCCCCTATGAAGTCAATCCCTTCATAGGGGTATTCATCCAAATCAATGACCTATTTCCTCCACCAGTAGAAGAAATCATCGTTGTAGGGTGTGGGCACCCTTCATCCCCCCTATCGTCTTATTACCTTGGTCCACCATGCCATGGCTAGATCGCAAGGTCCTCTTGGAATTATCTCGAATCTAGGTTCCAAACCTGGAACCCACTCAAAGAAAAAGCTACGTAATATAGAGGCAAACTTGAAGTTCCTTTTTTCACCTTGTCTGCACTCTGTCAACTGGCCCTTCATATTAGCCCTTAGTGAGGTACACCAATCATATACAGTGGATCTCAAGAACTCTACAAAATAGAAAATGAACATCCTTGATTCTTGGTGCAACGAAGCCAATCTTGTGATCCTGGTCAAAACGAGGACAACAATCTTGAGGTTGAGATTGTTTATCGCTCGGATGGGGAGTGGATTCTCGACCTTTGGGGTCCCTACTACATAGTGAACATCTATGTACTCCTCTATCTCTATATCGCTACCAACTCCCTAGGATTTGAGGTTCACCACCTCACCCTGGTATGATAACACAATAAAAAATTATCTATCATTGACTTCAATCATCAATGGTTCCCATCGAGGTCGAAGATCTCACTATCAGGATCATAGTAATCCAAGCGCATATCAAGAAACCTCACCTGGGCCCTCATCCCTTTCCAAAATTTATAGGAGCCACATATTTTCAAGGACATTTTGGCCCCCAAATCTCTTTCCACAGTAGCATCTACCTCCTCGTGTTCCCTTTCCCTCCATTCTAGCACCGCCCTTCCAGATAAAAATCAATTTTTGAGTTAGAAACCATAGAAAACATTGTTTACAAACTTGTATGCAGTTTGTTTCATTCATAGTCACATATAGGGTTGAGTACACGCGTCCTTTATTTTAAACAATCGCATATAACCTCACTTATACACGACCCGATGAACGGTAGCTCGCGTACACCAAAATACTCAATTTGCACCCTAATTTACTCAAATTTTGAAACCTAATTTAAAAATCTAATCCACTAGAAAGGAAGAGGAGGGTAAGAGGAATTACCTGGTCCAGACAGTCTCTGATTTTGACACGCTATTCTCCCACAATCACCAGTTGAAGATCGTAGATATTTCAGTCCAATTTTCACCATTTGGGTAACAAGTCAAGATGACATAGTAAATTTTGGTTTTGTTACTATTTATAGTAGTTTTTACCCACCTTTTATAGTTTCAAGTCATTTTTTCTCCTAATGGACTAATACAACAGTGGATTGAGTTGGTTTTTGTAGTTTTCACCAGGGATTCTTGCGGATTTCAATTGTTTGTAACCACGGGCATGTATTTTCACTACCCAACATATTGTTGGTTGTGGAGCCTGACTATCTTCCTGATTCAGAGGTGTTTTGTTTTCGGCCGTGTTTATACCCCATGAAGTATTTACACCCGAGAAGTATGTACACTCTTTCACGCGGAGGAGTGAAGAGAGGGGTTACCCGGTAGGGGTTCGGGGGAAAAGCCCCAAAAGGAAAAATTTCCTTGTAAATGCATATTGTAATTTCAATGTAAATCTACACTGTTCATTATGAGGTCGTAGATCTAACGATATAAATTATGTTAGGGTTTTTTTCCCTAGAAGGAAACCCTCTATTATGAGGGAAATGTATTGCGGCTATGCATTATGGAAAATATTGTATTATGAGATAGGAGACTGTGAGAGAAAGAAGAGGAAGTTACAATGGGTTTGTTGTAGGTTGTATCCCTTCATTTGATGGATAATAATAAAGGAAGGACCTGACAATTTCTCTAGTGGATGTAGCCCACACTGGGTGAACCACGTATATTTGCGTCTCTATTGTATTGTGTATCTTTTGTATTTTATTTCCGCATTTTTTTTTATTTTATTGCTCCACAGTCTTGTTTTTCTAACAACTGGTATCAGAGCGAAAGGTAACTCAGAGGAAAAGAGGGTTCCTGGTTCAAGTGGGAGCAATGTCGGAAGATGGAAATTTTAGGGTCAAAAAATTTAATGGCCAAAACTACCAGTTATGGAAGATGCAGATGGAAGATTATTTATATCATAAGGATCTATTCCTACCATTGGGTGGAATAGAAAAGAAGTTGATGACCATGAAGGATGAATAATGGGAGATTCTTGACAGAAAGGCTCCAAGAACGACGCATTGTCTAAATTGTATGAAAAATCCTTGGCGTCCAATAAGGTATTTCTAATGAAGGGATTATTTAATATGAAGATGTCAGAAGGTGGGTCTATTGCAGATCATTTAAATGAATTTAATATGGTTACTAATCAACTAAGTTATGTAAAGGTGGAATTTGATGATGAGGTCAGGGCTCTTATAATCTTGTGTTCATTGCCATAACTCTGGAATGGCTTGTTCATGGCTATAAGTAACTCTTTCTCTGGTTCAAATACTTTAAAATTTGATGATGTTGTTGGTGTTATCCTTAATGAGTAAATGTGATGGAAAAGAATAGGTGAGACATTAGGTAATGCATTTAACATGGAGAGAAGGGGAAGACAAAACGATAGAGGAAAGGACTCAGGGAACCGTGGGAATTCTAGGAAGGGAAGATCCAAATCCAAACTTGGAAAGATAGAGTGTTGGAATTGTGGGAAGAAAGGACATCTGAAGAAAGACTGTAGAGCTCCAAAAAAACAAAGAGATGGACAACATGAGAGAAATCAGGAAGCAGATGTAATAGGTGATGTGTTTCAAGATGCTTTGATTCTTTCTGTAGATAATATTTTTGAGTCTTGGGTAGTAGATTCGGGGGCTTCATTTCATGCCACACCCCATAGGAAACATTTTCTAGATTATGTTCAAAGTGATTTTGGACATGTTCATTTGGGTGATGATGCACCATGCAAAATTGTTAGAATGGGAAAGATAAAAATAAAGGAACGCAATGGAAACTAATGGTTGTTGAAAGAGGTAAGATATGTTCCAGATCTAAGGAAAAATCTAATTTCAACAGGACAATTGGCAATTGAAGGTTGTATATCCATATTTACATATAAGACGTGGAATTTCATCAAAGGATCATTGGTGATAGAAAAAGGAGAGAATGTAGGTACATTGTATTTATGTACTGGTAGTATTGACTCTTCTATCTCTTTAGCTTCTACAAGAGTGGATACATAACTATGGCATCATAGGCTTGGACACATGAGTGAGAAGGGGATGAAGATACTTCACAAAAGAAATTTTTTTCCAGATCTTAAACAAATTGATTTGGACTTTTGTGAGCATTGTGTTTATGGAAAACAGAAGAGACTCAGATTTCTTAGAGTCAGAAAAGAAAATAAGAATGAAAGGTTAGAGCTTGTGCATACATATGTATGGGGACCATCTCAGGTATTATATCTTGGTGGATCTCGTTATTATGTTACTTTTATTGATGATGCAACTAGAAAAACTTGGGTTTATTGCATTTGACAAAAATATGATGTTTTTTATACTTTTAAGAAATCGAAAGCTTTGGTTGAGAATGAGATAGGAAAAAGTTTGAAGTGTCTTAGATCAGATAATGGAGGTGAATATTGTAGCAAGGAGTTTGATGATTACTGTTCATACCCTGGGATTCGTAGAGAGAAGACAGTTCCAAGAACACCACAAGAAAATGGTGTGTCAGAAAGGATGAACAGGACAATCATGGAGTGTGCAAGGAGTATGGGATTGCATGTTGGTTTTCCCTTACAGTTCTGGGTAGATGATGTAGATATCGTTGTTTACTTAATAAACAAAGGACCTTAAATCTCTTTGGATGGTAGAATTCTAGAGGAGGAATGGATAGGAAAAAAGGTAAACTATTCTTTTTTGAAGACTTTCGGTTGTGAAGCATTTGTCCATATTGATAAGGAAAATAGAACAAAGCTTGAGGAAAAATCCAAGAAGTGTACCTTTATTAGATACAATGTTAATGATTTTGGTTATCACTTATGGGATTATGAAAATAAAAAAATCATTAGGAGTAGAGATGTCATATTCAATGAGAAGGTCATGTACAAAGATTAGTTGCAGGGAAAGAAACAAGAAAAAGAAAAACAAGAATACACAGTGCTTGATGAGATCATTGAAAAAGAAATTCCAAAGGAACCAGAAAATCAAAATGTATAACAAACGGAGAAGCAGGTACTTGAAACACCTACAAGTGTTGTTAGAAAATCTACCAGGTTAAGTATACCCCCTGAACGATACTCTCCTTCATTGTATTATTTATTTTTGACTGATTCTGGTTAACTAGAATGTTATGAAGAAGCAATGTAGGTAGACACCAAAAAGAAGTGAGAGCAAGGCATGAAAGAGGAAATGGATTCATTGGTAAATAACCATACTTGGGACTTGGTTCAGTTGCCTGTAGGAAAAAGAGAATTACATAATACATCGGTTTACAATTTGAAGGAAGAAGTTGGAGGAATAAAGAGGTACAAGGCTAGACTTGTTGTAAAGGGGTTTTCACAAAAGAAAGGTATAGATTTTGATGAAATATTTTTTCTTGTTGTTAGGACTTCAACATTAGGACTATTTTAAGTCTTGTGGATGTATAATATTTTCATCTTGAACATTTAGATGTAAAAATAGCTTTTCTCCATGGGGATTTGGAGGAAGATATTTATATGCAGCAACCAAAGGGGTATGAGGTCAAAGGGAAGGAGAATTTGGTATGAAGGTTGAAGAAGAGCTTGTATGGACTAAAGAAAGATCCAAGGTAGTGGTATTTGAAGTTTGACAGGTTTATGACAGAACATGGTTATAGTAGATGTCATTCTGATCACTGTGTTTATTTTAAAATGTTATAAAATGGAAGCTATATTATATTGCTATTATATGTAGATGACATGCTTGTTGCAGGGTCTAATATGTTGTATATAAATGTGCTCAAGAAGAAATTATCTAATCATTTGTGATGAAGGATTTGGGTGCTGCAAAGAAAATCCTTGGTATGAGAATAACAAGAGACAGGAAAAATCACCAATTGACATTATCTTAGGGTGAGTACATAGAGAAGGTGTTGGAAAGGTTCAGAATACAGAATGAAAAACCAGTTAGTGCACCTATGGAAATGTGTCCCAAAACACAGGAGGAGATAGAATACATGTCCAAGGTCCCTTATTCATCAGCAGTTGGCAGCTTGATGTATGCAATGGTTTGCACAAGACCATATATTGCACATGTAGTGGGAGTTGTGAGTAGGTATATGAACAATCCAAGTAAAGAACATTGGGAGGCAGTAAAGTGGATTCTTAGGTATTTGAGAGGTACTTCTACTCATGCATTATGTTTTGGAGGATCATACACTTTTCTACAAGGATATATTGATTTCAATGTGGTAGGTGATAAGGACAATAGGAGGAGCACCACAAGGTATGTTTTTACTATATTTGGAACAACAGTAAGTTGCATTTCAAAACTACAAAAGGTTGTTGCACTTTCAATAACATAGGCAGAGTATGTTGCTGCTACAGAGGCTAGTAAAGAGATCATTTGGTTACAAAGGTTTATGGAGGAATTGGGGAAGAAGCAGGAGAATAACAGGTTGTACTATGATAGTGAGAGTTCCATTCATATTGCAAAGAACTCATCCTTCCATTTGAAGACTAAGAATATATATTTGAGGTACCATTTCATACGATCCATCTTGGAAGATGAACATTTGAAGTTGGAAAAGATACACACTAGCCAGAATCCTGCAGACATGTTAACAAAGGGAGTAACTAGGGAGAAATTGAGTTCTTTCTTAGTTTCAGTTGGTTTTTCAAGAATGAAGATGAAGATTCCAGCATATACAACAGTGGTGGAGTTATTGAGATCAGTCTCCAAGTGGGAGATTGTTGGTTGTGGAGCTTGATTATCTTCTTGATTCAAAGGTATTTTGTTTTCAACCATGTTTATACCCCATGAAGTATTTACACCCTAGAAGTATGTATGCTCTTCGACATGGGGGAGTGCAGAGAGGGGTTACCCCTCTGCGGGGTCCAGGTGCAAGTGGGCCCCCGACGAGGATTTAGGGGTAGTGTCCCCTGATGGGGGTTCGGGGGCAAAGCCCTCGAAGGAAAAATTGCCTTGTAAATGTATACTGTAATTTCATTGTTAATCTATACGATTCATTATAAGGTCGCAAAGCTAATGGTAGAAATTATGTTAGGGTTTTTTTCCCTAGAAGGAAACACTCTGTTATGAGGGAAATGTATTGCAGCTATACATTATGTTGAATATTGTATTCTGAGATAGGAGACTGTGAAAGAAAGAAGAGGAAGTTACAACGGGTTTGTTGTAGGTTATATCCCTTCATTTGTTGGATAATAATAAAGGAAGGACCTACAAATTTTTTGGGTGGACATAGCCCACACTGGGTGAACCATGTATATTTGTGTCTCTATTGTATTGTTTATATTATGTATTTTATTTCCTCATTTGTTTTTATTTTATTGCTCCACGGTCCATCTTTTCTAACACATATAGGATAGGTATCCTTCCATCATGCACTTTTGCATTGTCCTATAATTGTCACTCATATTCCATAGGTATGAACCCATTTGTTGTGACACATAACATTCCATATGCTATAAGACATGTCATTATCAAGTGGTAGCGACTTACGAAACATGGGTACCCTAGTTAGATCCTCTGCTTCATTTGGTTCCCATGTAGATATTTTTTACGTACGACAGGGAGTCCCTTATAACTAATACATGACTTTATGTTGAACCTCATTTCTCACTCATAAGAATGCTTCCCTATACCTATAGGAATCCCAACTGAGTTTAATTTAATCTCCTTTCCAACTCGTCTTCAAAAAGAGAAAGTATTATCGAGTGAACTTGTCTCTTTCACACTCGTAAATTGGATTTGAAAGGACGTTTATTTGGTACAATTTTATCCCTTTTTCAAACCAAGTATACTAAGAGCATGAAAAATGAACATTTTTTGACATTAAGTTGTGATTGCATCTCATGCCCTTGCTTGCACTATTGAACCTATAGTCAGTTCTCACTTTGTGTTATAAATCGTTTTCCTCAGCAGTTTTGCATCCTCAACCAAGAAGAGCTTCATTTATATCCTTCCCAATTTGACACACTATGCCCAGGAAGGAACATTCCCCCAAGTGTCCATCTCCTGCATGCATCTCCTTGCATTGAGCATAGGTATGTTCCACTGTTGGAACTAGTTTTTCTTAATTGTGACACTCGTTTCATCCTCTGTATAATAAAATTCATTTGACTATTAAAAAACAAAAAAATATGGGTAGGAAGGGATTATTATCTTATATTGGTAGTATTCGTGTCACCTTTGAATAGAGCAAAATGTTATTGAGTCCATTTTTCATCATAAGTTTGGGTGTAGCATGGACTTAGGAAGATGAGCTCGTTACAGAGAATTTTCTCCACTGACTGGTTACTCTTTCAGTCCCTATGGAAATTTTCATTGATGCCTCCTGCATCTCATGGTTTCATCATTGCATCTATGATGCTCGAGTATTCCATATGTCTCATGATCTTGTTCAAAGGAATTCTATCAACTTGTGTCACCCATTCCTCAAAGATATTGACTTTGCATGTCGGCCATACCCTCAGTTTGTCTCAAAATGACATGTTGTTGTATTCTTATCATGGACCCTGGTCCTACTTTCATCATTGGTAGGAAGCCTTGAACCCAACAGTCGACATTTCATCCTTGGTCATTGACTGGGTGGTTTCCCTTATGTTCGATGACAAGAAATATATTCACACATTGGGATTCATGCAATGTCTTATATTCCATTAGCCTTATCGGTGGTTTCCTCCCCTTTGTCAACAATTTTTCTCATTGGCTTCTATTCAGAGGGTCTTTTTCGTGTACTGCTTTCACTTGGCACATGCGAAAGATCCATAGGGTTGTTGGTTCGTGAACATGTTCTTCATCTGGTTTCCTCCAAATCATGAAGCTCCTGCTTTGTACCTCGTGCTGAATGATGAGAGATTCCTTAATGCTCTCCTTTCAGTGGGTCTCCTTCCATCGACTTCGACTGATCTATTCTAGAAACGAGACCTAGATTCTTATGAGTACCTTGAGGCTTGCAGTCATTAGTGGTAGGTTCTCTCGCCATCGACAGTTGGGAATACATCAATGTCTCCTAATCGATGGATTCTTGTAACATCCCGCTCTGGCGCACTGAGAACACTTATTATTTGAGGACACTTGTTCGCAAGTGATCTGGACCCTTTTTGATGTTAGACCTTTTATATTTGATTATGATGTGATTGACAGATGACATGATGTGTTACTATTTGATGTAGACGGGTTATATTGACTCAGTTTTGTTGAGTGTGCAGGGTTTTTGACCTTGAGGATGCAGAGGCATCGGTAGAACCCCCTTGGACTCCGGACTGAGTCAGGGAGTGTGCTTTTGGGTTGATATGTTTATTATGATGTTTCATTGATTAATGATTTGATGTTGACATTTATTACATGATTATTGGTGATGCAGGCTGACGATAGCTTGCCGACTTGACTCACATATGGAGTAAAGGGGCCACACACGATTGCAGAGAGGTTGAGGGAGAGGGGTGGACAGCAGCCCTGCCACCGCCTGCTAGCACTCCCACCGTGGCTCAAACTGTAGGTTAACGATTACCTAGTTCGAGAGGACCCACGATGCCGTGAGGGCCGACTGCGACAGTTGCTCACGATGATTCTAAGGGGCGCGCAATAAGGCGGGGGCCTTATTCCTTAGAGCCCTTAGTCTCCTACGAGTTCACCTGGCAGAGTGTTTACTCCAGGGGTTATAGAGGTCTACCAATCAGTCCAGTCGGCGAGTGGCACCCTTGGAGCACGTGGTGCATCTTGAAGGGCACGTCGCATAGAAGAAACTCATTCGGCGAGTGGCACCCTTGGAGCACGTGGTGCATCCTGAAGGGCACGTCGCCAAAAGAAGTTCCAGAGGCGAGTGGCACCCTTGGTGCACATGGTGCGACCTGAAGGGCACGTCGCGATAAAGGTGGTTGAAGGAGTCAGCCTAATTAGCCCTAAGTCATCAGCACCTGAATAAAACCTTAAGCCATTCCCTTAACCAATCGTCGCCTAGCTCAGAATCTAAACCCTAAGCCTAGACCTTCTAGAAACAGGGGGGGGGGATTTAGTGTGGCCTTAACAAATGAAAATTCAAAAAAAAAAAAAGGAAGGAAAAACAAAAACTCAGACCATCACCCTCTCATTACCCTTGTCTACTTAATTAAACTATCCTCCATCGCCTTGATCTTCCAGTATCCATCTCCCTTTTACTTGTCTAGTTCACTTTACTATATCGCCATCCCTCCTCGTA
>ML790636.1:165303-178143 GCA_009831015.1 Picea engelmannii | reverse complement strand
AATGTTAAGTATTGGTTTACTTATGGTTAATTGCAATATTATTATCCTTAATGGAATGTTAAACTAGTTGAACTGCAATGGTAATTAGTGGTTTAATTACAACTGTTCATATTATTAATGGAAATATTAATTCTAGCGGAATTACAATGTTAAGAATTTGTTTACTTATTGTTTAACCGCAAAAGTAATATTATTCATGGGAAGGTTAATACTAGTTGAGCAATGGTAAGTAGTTGTTAATTGCAACTGTTCCTATTATTAATGGCAAAGTTAATGCTAGTAGGATTGCAATGTAAGTAATTGTTTAATGGCCATATTAATTATTATTAATTGAAATGTTATTGTGGGTGGAATTGCGAGGTTGAGTAATTGTTCAAATTGCAATGTTAATTAGGTTACTTATGTTGCGAGGTTAATATTGTTAAATGTATGCTTGTGATGCTATTTAGATCGCAATTTTAATATTGTTCAATGGCAATGGTAACGCTTGTTAAAATGGCATTCTTAATAATTAGGTTTATTACCTTGGTATTAATCGTTTAAATTGCAATATTAAGGTTGTACAATTTGCCAGGGAAATGATGATGCATGAAAATTAATATTGTTTAATTGCCATGATGAGTACTTCTTAATTTGCATTGATAGGGTTGTTTAATCGCCAGGGAATTGACGATGGTTGATTCGCAATTTTAATGATTGTTTTGCCCTGATATTACTTGTTGATTGCACTAATAAGAGTCCTTTTAATTTGCAAGGTCACTGACGATTGGGCGAGTCGCAATGGTAATATTGTTAATCGAACTGTTCAGGATGATGTCTAAGACTGCTAGGTTTTTATTCGTTAAATTGAAGCATTAATGATAAGGTCTCCGTAGATTAATAATAACTATTGGAGCATTTGATCCTGATTGATGTCTTCGGGTCTCATTAGGAGTGGGTTGTTATTAGAGTTCTCCTGACTTGCGTCTCTCGTAGAGGTCATGAGTGTCCCTGATTTGGCTATACTTGGTGGTATTGTAGTGCGTAGTCGGCTCGAGTCGGGCGGGATATAGACACCTCTTGTAGTTTAGTATTTTTGTCTATGTGTAATCCGGTGGAAGGAATCCAGTGCCGTATCAAGAGTCTCGGGCTGTTTAAAGGCACAGTTCCACTCTTGCGACACACTCTGAGCCGTATCAGTAGTCTTGGGTTGTTTAAAGGCATAGTTCCACTACTGCGACTCTACTGTTGGATTCCTTTATTGTGTGACAGTACCGTACCTAACCCCTGGTGTCTGTTACTGCTTACAGCTGCTAGTTGCACACCTTATGTCCAGGGGCGTTTATTTCTTGTAGTCACTGTGATATGTCAGGTCGTCTTGATTGTGTTCGTCTCCTTGCGTCTTGTTGGTTCGAGTGGTGATGTAGAGTCGAGGGGGTTGTTTCTTCTACACGCGCGCACACACTTTAAACAAAAAAATTTGCACCTGTCTCCGGATTTGTTGTCGTAACAAGGAGTTTTCTTACAATTCTTCAAGTGTTCAACCCCGAGTCCTTTATTCACACTTGGAATAATGTACTTGGTGCCTTGATACCTACTTTCATTATCAGTAGTTTTTCTCACGTTTGTTAACGGTATACCTCAATGACTGGTAATCAAATGATGTCTCATTGTGTTCGAATGAAACTCCTTTATTCACTTTATGTATGCTTGCACCTTTGGTGGATTGTGTAGAATACTTGAAGACATCAGTATGTGGCCACATATTCACTACTACATATGGGCAGATTATTCCACAAAATTTTTCCACGTTTCCATTAGTTTCATCTTTTTTTTAAATAGGGTAGGATTTTTGTCGATATTGCCACTAAAGTTCATCTCAATATAGATTAATAGGTTAGTTTAACTTGGTCGGAATTTTAGTCTCTATTTCCACGAAATTTTGTGGCAATACCGACGAAAATTTTGCCTATCTCAGTGGTCATTGTTAACGACTAGTTGACTACTTGATCTATATAAGCCTGACTTTAAGAGACTTTGCGACACAATTGCTATAGTTGCAACATTGTTCTTGGATTTTGTTTGATCTATTTACTTTTTCCGTCACCCACCGGTTGAACAAATCCAATTCTTTAACTACATAGCTCAGACTTTGAACTTGCAAATTTTTGTTCAAATGTCCAAATTTCATGTAGCTTGTTTTTTCCTTGATAATATATTATATGTGTAGTACCATATTTAATGTCTTTGGTTTTTGGATCTAGTTAGTATATTCTATGGAAAGGGGTATGTGGATTCCATGATATTCTAGGTTTATGGAATCCACATACCCTTTTCCCTTCAATTGTAGCTATAATGTCTCTCTCTTTTCATTGATAAAGATATGGAATTTCTCTTGAAACTCAACCCTGATTGGTGAAATGATAGTAATTGATTGTGATTTTCTTCTCTCTTTTATTTTTAAGAACTAACAAAAAACACCAACAAAGCTTGATTGAAGTTTTGATACCACTTGTTACATCCTTAGTACCCAAATGGGATCACACTTGCATAAATTGAAAATAATATAACAGTGACAATAATGGTTGGGATAATTGCACACCTAATGGTTGCCTAGGACTTAGTAATTCAATTAAATGAAGGAAGAAATCTCCATGAATAAAATCTTGAAGTTGATTGTTATATTGATAAATGATAAGTTATGGTATATATAAGATAGGGAGGAAAATCATGTTTATAACAATAAGATACATAAACACTAACTCTAAACTTATGTTAGGTATATATGTCGTTATTATATAAAGAAAACATTTGTACGCATATGACTTTATTATAAATATGTTATCTATGTCGTGATTAGGCACATAAAAATCACTTTTAACTAACCACCTTCAACCATCATAGCTTATGGTTAGCCACCTTAAACTTTCTTGGCTTATGACTAAGAACCTTTAACAAATGAACTTATGATTATATACCATAGTCTTCCAATATAAATAAAGTATATTTGTTTCAACTTTCTCAATAAAATCCACATACCATTTTCTTATATGTGATGTTGTTTCTCTGAATTTTTTATAATCACACGCAATTCTAGATGTAGTGATTAACTTTAGTTTGTAGCCGATGTAACTTGTTTATACACTATTAATAAGGATCAATATCTAAAATATAAAAAATTCATGACGACATCTATGATAACATGATGAAATCTACTAGTCAGACAATGAAAAATGAGAGCATCCCAAAGTGTCTTAGAAAATAAAACTGTGACCAACCCAACTCAATTGTAGATGACAAGTGGTTGGCATTCTTTTTTCAAAGATTGACATTTTGTCTACAAAACAACTTAGAGGCTAGTGTATGGTGTCGAGTGATTCAAGTTTGAGAAATTTTTACCACTTTTGTTAAATGGTGTGTAATCATTTTCCATGGTTATTTAGTACACAATACTCTATAGTACAAATTGAAGCATATATATCTTAATAGTTAATCAATAATAATAAAAAAAAACATGTCAAAATGTCTTAGAAAAAATAATTGTGAGGATTGTAGGTCACTGTAAATAAACATATCATAATCGAAAGGAGTAGCTAAAATATAAAAAAATGACAACTTACTGTTTGGTATGGTGTAGGTAAGACAATTACTTGTCAGGAAAAGGATTTGTCACTATCAATGAAAATGGAAGGAAGCTTGCTTGGTTAAGATACATTAGAGGTGAGGGGCGATGGAAAATTTTATTTCCCTTGCTATGATTGCGAAGGCTTGCAAAAAAAATACTTTTAATAACAACTCAAAGACATTGTAGGGAGAAGGGGCACACCAAAAGCGGTTATGAATATCGTCCCTTGGTAGGAGGATTCAATATTTAATGTATTCTCTGTAATAATCAGTATGTCATGAATTTTAGTAATATTTCTTATCAGGATTTTTATATTTTATATACACACTAAATTTTCTACGTTGTTTTTAAATATATAGACGATGCCCCCAAAATGTCGACCTCTAGAGATTTATTTGCCAAGTACTAGCAGAAATACTACTTTACAAAGAGATGAAATTTGAGATCAGATTATTGAAGTTGTTGATCAAGTTATTAATGATGATATGGATGGAGATAACGTTAGTGATTCAAATCAGGAAGATGAGATACATAGATTGATCCAATACACATTTTTTCCAATGGATGAGGACAACCAGGATGATAGTCATGATGTTGATCCTCTACTCGAGAAGTCATGTCAACCTCTTTATGAAGGCTCAACAACTCTTTTATCTGCTATATTTTTGTTGGTGAACCTGAAGGTTTTGAATGGTTTATCAAACACATGTCTCACAAAGATACTAAGGCATTTAATTTGTTACTTATTTATGCCTCCATGTTCACAAATACTTAAAAGGTTCAATTTTTTTCCTATATTGCTATTGTTTTCTAATATGTAAATTAGTATATTGGATGAGATATTGATGATTAATATTGTTTACATTGACTTATTATTTAGAATTATGTAGATTGTTAGGTGAAGTTCTATTACCGACGTCAAATATTTTTCCACGCACATATCAAGAAATATCCATGATTATGAAAGAAATTGGATTGGACTATCAGGATATTAATGCATGTCCTAATGATGATATCATATATTATGGACAATATACATTAGAAAATGAATGACCACAATGTCAAATAAGTATATATCGAACCGATAAAGCATCAAAGAAGGTGCCTCACAAAGTTCTTCGTTATATTCCGATAATTCCACATTTCCAGTGGTTGTTCAGGTGGCAAAGTATAGCACAGTTTATGGATTTCCATGCAAAGAACAGAAGTCTAGATGATGTTCTTTGAATACCTACAGATGGTTCTACATTGAACTACATCGAAGAAAAGTGGCCAATTTTTAAAGAAGAACCTCTTAATGTTAGACTTTTGTTGGCAGTTGATGGTGTCAATCCATTTGGAGAGCTTCATTCTACATACTCAGTGTGGCCTGTTTTTGTTATAAACAATAACCTTCCTCCTTGGATGTCGATCAAGAGAGAGCACACAAGGTTGGCAATGATTGTTCCAAGTATTTAATTATCTTTTAATTGCTTTAAAGTATGACAACATATTTCATTTCTTTGTTTCATGTAGCATGGTAATTATTTCTTTTGTATATAACGACATCTAGATAAGAATAATTAATCATGCAGTATGTTGAACCAATTAGGTAGGTACTAGGTTAAAGATATGAACGTATATATTGAGCCTCTCATCAATGAGTTTTTGAAGTTTTGGGTTGGCGTCACTATCTATGACATCTCTAGACCAATAGGGAAAAAATGATTTCAATTCCATCGAATACTATCATGGAAAATTCATGATGCTCCCAGGTTAACACATTTTTGTGGTATATTGTTACTATATTTTGTGATATAATATTATATATATTTATTGAAAAAATCATGCATTATTTTAAATTGTAACTCTAATTTGACACTACATTAATTCATATATCTTGTACGTCTTCAAACAAAGGGAAAATTTGCATGCCCAGTTTGTGGTCTGAGGATAAAATCTTGTCATTCAAGGAGTTTAGAAAAGGAAGTGTTTGATGAGTATAGTCATTTTCTACCTAAGAACCATAATTATCGAACTACAGACAAAGCAAATTTAAATGGTAAAGAAGAAAATAGAAAAAAAACATGAAGAATGAAACCTCACCTATGGAAGTTGGAATATATTAGAAATCATCAAGGTACACATATTATTTATGTATGACATATTATATAAATATTTGGTTAATTTCATTAGTATTAATTTCATTTTGTCCCATTAATTAGTGTTAATTTCAATTTGTTGATGTTTCATGAATGTCGCTAAGGCACGAATGGGCTTCCACGAGGAATGAAAAGTTACCCGATGCAATTCAGTATATTTCCATACTACAACAACCTACAAATAGTTCATTCGTTTGATACAATGCATATCGGGAAGAACATAACATAATTGTTATGGTGAATATTAGATGGAAGGACTGACAAAGAGAGAATTCGAAAGATTTGTAGTGACATCCAGGAAGCTAATCATGCATTGAAAAATGTTATTATTAATTATAATGGCGATGGTTGTAAACAAAATACTAGTCTTCCTTGGTTATTGACGGAGCAACAGAGCAATATTGTAAAAGAGGTCATTTGAAAAATTAGGTTTCCAACGGGGTTTTCGTCGAACATACAAAATATCTTAACTAAAAAAGGTGATTTTGGTGGGGTTAAAACACATGACTGACATACATTCATTAAGGTAATTAATAGGTTATAATATATTTCCTTATTGGTACACATTTTTTGGAAACAAATAATAATTATTTGTTTTTTGATACAATATGTTCTACCTTTATCTCTCCTAGACGACTTAGAAAACAACATAAAACAAATTATTTATGTACTTGGAAAATACATGAGGTAAGTATTGTTTTATAAGGAAAATGTACTTCTTATGTGATTTGTAGCGCAACTTATTGACATATTATCTTGTATCTGTAAATTTATGTATGCCTTGGTATTATTTTATTGCATCGACATTTATAGGTGGCTATCATCAAAATAAATCCATAAAGAAGATATAAGGTATTGGAAGAGAGAAATTCCCCAACTAATGTGTCAAATGCAATAGTATCTACCTCCAACATTTTTAAATGCACAAGAACACTACCTCATACACCAAGTTGAGGAGATTGAATTATGTGGACCAGTACACACAAGGTCGATGTGGATGGTGGAGGGGTAGTTGAAGTCACTGAAGGATTTTGTTAGACAAAGAGCATTTCCGGAGGGTTGTATGGTTGGGGGATATATGGTATATCAATGTATGGTGTATATTAGTCAATATCTACCTAAATTAGCAGAAAATATGAACATGCCTCACACTCGGCATCTCGACTCCATCAACAAAATTTGAAGGGGAGGTCCTATTGGGGAAAGGTAAAATGAGGACTATGAAAGGTAATTATTAGATGTTGACGTAGATTTAATATATTACACATTTATTAAATTATTCCTTTATTTACAATAGCTAATTAATGATATTAAATTGTTATGCTTTCATATAGTTGCTCAAGAGTGGGATGCTTTACATTTATACATTGCAAACAACCTTGATTGGATGGAGCATTGGATAGAATATGCTGAAGAATACTTTGATAGGTTATCATGGGAAGGGGTTAGTAAGATGATTAAAACATCGCATCGCCATCGAGATCAATTTCCTGATCTTAAATCAAGGGAAGTTGATTTAGCATTTGGTTTAAAAGATAAATAGGCAAGTTAAATTTTTTACCCACATTTTCCTAGTTTTTTCCCTTTTTTTCAATGTATTTGGTTTGTTTAATTATTGAAATATATATTTAGTAAGACCTATATGAGGATTATTAATTGGAAATTTATTTTTTACTTTTTTTCCATGTTGCAGTTGAAACATCACAAGGCTATGTGGTGTAATGGTCATAAATTTCGTATCAAAATGTTGGATGATAATATGAAAACCTCAGGTTGTGGGATAACTGCAGTGTTTAAGGTCACCAACATTTCCTCTAGAAGTGACAGAAATCCGGAAGAAACTGAGAATAGGTACTATGGACATTTGGAGGATATAATTGAGTGTGATTTTAATTCCTTTAAAATAGTTTTGTTTGAGGTTAAATGGTACAGCTTACAGATGCATGAACATGATCTTAAAAGAACTGTTATTGAGCATGATAATGGATTTACCATGGTTAATACAAGGGAATTTGAACCGGGTACATAGCCTTATGTTCTTCAAAGTCAATGTGAGAAAGTATTTTACTCAGAGGTACCTGGTAAAGTAGGTTGGTCATATGTTGTTAGATGTGATCCACAAGGAATACCTTTAAAGTACAATCATGTATCCAAGGATGAAGATAATAACGAGGAAGAAGCTCATGATTAAGAAGATCAGGAGCAGGTGTCTCATGTAGTTGATGTGTCAGATCAAGAAGTTGAAGAAGTTTATCATCCAAATTTAGGAGACAACGATCTCATTGACAATATCGATAACTAGAGTAGCAAAAATGATGTTGATGATGATGTTGATAGGAATGAGTCTTTCATCAATATCGATTATGAACCAGATCCTGATACAGATGTTGAGCTGGATGAAGAAGAAGATGACTGATATTTAATTGTTGAAAAGAAGAGGTATGTGTTTATATCTTTTATATGATCCTTATATGTTTTTATTTTGTATAATATAGTATATGATACATGTTATTTAGAATTTAAAATTAGGTAATATGGGNGGCATAACTAGAGCTTCCACCTTCACGTGGTTTCCCCTATTTAGTAGAGAATGAACTATTCTCAAAACCAAGAGGAGATGTACGTGACTGTGCCTAATAATACCAACAATGTAGGTATGGCCATCATCAATTCATCATGTAAACCATAAACCCTAATTTAGTAGTGGAGTCATCAAAAGTTGCCCCTAGTCTTAGTCGTCACCCTTCATGAGTGTTGTCACCCAGCGATCATTATATCAGAAGGTTGGAGGCATGTGGACATTGGGATCATGAGGCTTTATAACCCTAATTTAGTGGAGTCATCGATTTGTTCTCGATGAATGGATGTGTTGTTGTTGACATGGAATAAGAAAACACATGTACATGGGAGTGAAAATACTAACAACCCAAAACTAAAAGGGATCAATACACTAACTTTCAATGAGAGGTGATCTTTCCGCGGTGTGTGGGAATAGGCCTAGCACCTTCAAAATTATCATTCTCCAAATATATTATAAAAAATGTACAAGGAAATTGTACTAGGACTAGACACGAGCAACAGTGACCTATGAATGGGGCCAACGTTGAATTGTTTTCAAACTGTTTCTGAATGCATTGAAATTTGACATGGATAGACTATTTTCATTCCTTAACGATATGGGAGGTTTTTTGGACTCAAATTTGACTCCAAGTTTTTGACATGGAATGGGACAACACATGTACCTTCTTAATTTTCTTCCTTCACTTGATGTGGGCCTGGTCATTCCTAGCCTTTAATTGAAAGTTGCCCCTAGTCTTAGTCATCACCCTTCATGACAATGGTCACCCAATGATCATTATATCACAAGTTTGGAGGCATGTGGTCATTGGGATCATGATGATTTATAACCCTACAATAATAAGAGACATTAATTGAACTTTGACTATATTGAAAGGTGTGTGCAATTGAAAATACTAACAACCCAAAACTAAAAGGGATCAATACATCGATTGTCAATGAGAGGTGATCTAGCCGTGGTGTGTAGGAATAGGTCTAGAACCTTCAAAATTATCATTCTCCAAATATCTTATACAAATTGTAGAAATAAATTGTGCTAGGACTAGACACGGGCAATAATGACCTGTGAATGGGGCCAACGTTGAAATTTTTTCAAACTGTTTCTGAATGCATTGAAATTTTACATGGATAGACTATTTGCATGCCTTAATGATATGGGAGGGTTTATGGACTCAAATGTGACTCAAATTTGTTGACATGGAATGGGACAACACATGTACCTTCTTAATGTTCTTCCTTCACTTGATGTGGGCCTGGTCATTCCTAGCCTTTAATTGAAATTTGCCCCTAGTCTTAGTCATCACCCTTCATGACATTTGTCACCCAAAGATCATTATATCAGAAGGTTAGAGGAATGTGGTCATTGGGATCATGAGGCTTTATAACCCTACAATAACAAGAGACATTAATTGAACTTTTACTAGATTGAAAGGTGTGTGCAATTGAAAATACTAACAACCCAAAACTAAAAGGGATCAATACATTGCCTTTCAATGAGAGGTGATCTCGCCACAACATGTAGGAATAGGCCTAGCACCTTAAAAATTATCTTTCTCCAAATATCTTATATAAAGTTTACAAGGAAATTGTACTAGGACTAGGCACGGGCAACAATGACCTGTGAATGGGGCCAACGTTGAAATTTTTTCAAATTGTTTCTGAATGCATTGAAATTTTACATGGATAGAATATTCGCATGCCTTAATGATATGGGAGGGTTTCTGGACTCAAATTTGACTTAAATTTATTGACATGGAATGAGACAATGCATGTACCTTCTTAATTTTCTTCCTTCACTTAATGTGGGCCTGATCATTCCTAGCCTTTAATTGAAAGTTGCCCCTAGTCGTATTCGTCACCCTTCATGACAGTTGTCACCCAATGATCATTATATTGGAAGATTGGAGGCATGTGGTCTTTGGGATCATGAGGATTTATAACCCTACAATAACAAGAGAGATTAATTGAACTTTGACTAGATTGAAAGGTGCGTGCAATTGAAAATACTAACAACCCAAAACTAAAAGGGATCAATACATTGAATTTCAATGGGAGGTGATCTAGCCGCAGTGTGTAGGAATAGGCCTAGCACCTTCAAAATTATCATTCTCCAAATATCTTATACAAATTTATTTTAGATTGTACTTTCATATTTCTGTTACAGTAGGCTTAGAATAAAACCCTAGATTGTTGGTTATTCATTAGGAATATCTTTTTACATAGTTCTTGGATGAAGAAAGCATACACCGTTGACCTCGCATTTTTCCTAGAGTTAGATTCGTGTGAGAAGCCATTGCCTTTATTTTTTTATCTCTTTGAAAACTATAGGTTAATTCTCTTTGTTGTTTTATATTTCCATTTATTTCATAATTGAAAAGTCTCTTGTTAAAAGAAAAGAGTTCCCTAGAACCCCTAGTATTTTACTTACCAATAAAGACCTAGGATTTTCTAAATGGTTTTCTTGTGAGCCAAAGAGTAAAGTAGATTGTTTTTTGTTTTGAAATCTAAATATTCACAAGTACATTTCATATTTGAAGGGTAACTTAGATAAAGAAAAACTCATTTAATTTAGTACTTATCTTGGTTACTTACTTTCTCCATAGTTTAAATTTCAACTAATTGTAATTTACGTTCGTTTGCAAGAATTTTCATTTCAAGTTAGTCACACCACAGGTGCACACATCCCACACCCTAAATTGTATGATTGGTTCATGCAAAAAATCTAAAACTAATAATAAACCAACTAATCTAACACATACAATCCCACTTGGGCATCAAAATAATGTTGTAGTTAGGTTAGGACTCTGGGGATAGGCATCCAAATAATTTCCCTTGGTCATTTCACATTGAAACATAGAGGTTGAATACTAGGGAACTTTCAAAATCCTTTCTTATGGACATGGTTCCATCTCGTTTGGTAACAGGCGTGCTATTTTAAAGTGGATAATTCCAAGGATGGGACCAGATGTATGATTGAGACTCATTTCTCTTTCATTACTAAAGTTCCTTAGATCATTAGATTTCATATTGAAGCAAATGAAACATGTTACATGTATTTTTGAAGAGGTATCTTAGTGGTCATACTAGCTACTAGGTATCCTTACCTAGGTGGCTCTCGTAGAAGGGGGGACACCTAATATAGATTTCTTCAGGGCATTGGGATTTTATCACCTGACGTCTCCTAGTTATAATTGTCTCTTATGTACCTTCACTCATCCACATGGGGACCCTTACTACCCGTATTGTTGGTTGATTGTGTTGGCGTTCGGAAGTCACTCCTGGATTGCTAGCAGGAGCAGAGCCCAAAGCCCATCAGTTTTATGTCACGATTTGTTTAAAGGGTGATCAAATGGAGGAAAACTCAGAACAACATTGTATCAACTCAGAAACCAGACCAGGCATGCATGAACGAGTGAGCTCTTGATAAACTCCAAACAGTGAGTCGTAGTAAAGGGTGAGTAGGTGGAAGACTTATGCAAGAAGAGTGCAAATATCCATAATAAACATCAGGTTCATCACAGACTGAAGAAGAAATGTATTCGAACACAAAATCCTTTTACATTCAAACACATATACCAGAGAATACAAAGATGCCACAACAAATCCTTTATCACAACAAGATTGTTAAGTCCACATGAATCCTTCACTGTGAACCCTCTAGCAAAGATGAAACAAAGATGGAAAAGAAAGGAAACTGTTTGTTATAAACCAAGAAGTCTCAAACACAGAGGCATAACCAGGAAACCAGAGTATCGCTGAAACTTTACAGTCGGGAGCTTAACTCTACCATCGATAGATACAAAAATGGCAAAAATGCCTACATATACTCAAAACAACAACAACAACAAGATCGAGACGTAGCATTGAAAGCTTTGTGTCTGCATGGCTTCTGACAACACGGAGCTGCAATCTTTGAATGGTCGTGCACCTTATGGTAGACGCGATCAGTCTTCTGACAGTTTCTTCGGCGAATCGACGTGCCTTTAATTAATTGCAGGACGTCCCCATAATGGCGGAGACGATGTCTAACCACCACCAACCGCTTCAATAACTGCTTCTTGGGATTGGGAACAGCTCAGCCAACTCAGCACTTCGGGATATGGACGACTTCTTGCGCTGCCACCTGGAATAACTGAATAGCTTGAGGGATCGGTACAGAGGCCAGCGTGGAGGGTGAGGCGCATGACAGGAACGGAGACGCCGGGTTATAAGGGCATATGGGAGAAATGACGAGATGAGAGGAAGATGACAGAGGACATCAGATGGAGAAAAGGGGGGAAGAAGACGGAAGGATTCACCTTCGGGTGAGAGGCTGACGTGGAAAAGGAGCAGGATATGCGGCAGGTGGTGACTGGACAACGGGACGGGAGATGGACCACCTGGGCGAAGATGGGGAGGCGAATAGATGACACACGGCAGCAAGGGAGAGGTGGAAAGGAAGGTGTGACGATGGGAGAAAGGGCCCACCCGGGGTTAAAGACAGGGCAACTGAGAAGGACGTGGCTGCCTTGGCGTCGT
>ML790636.1:138163-150021 GCA_009831015.1 Picea engelmannii | reverse complement strand
CTGCACTGGTCCACATATCATAGCAATGCATCCAAACCAATATAATTTCACATACAATATTCATACCATAATGTTTCTTGGCTAGTGGTCATGATATCCACTTTCATCATCATTATCCCTTGGCTATTTCATAGCCCATAACCCACAGATTAGTTTGTAACACAAACTCATACATTTCTATGCATTATCATCATGTAATTTCATACTATCATCATTTCAATTTGGTATCCCTGTACCGACAATTTAACATCAAAGTTTTCCAGTTAGAAATAGATCTCATAATATTCCATTATTCAATTTCAACACCCATTCATAAGATTATCATTTACCAAAATAGATTGCATCATATCCAACATCATTCTAATAGTATTTAAACATTCATAAAAAWTTTCATTCTCACAATATGTCGCATCATATACATCATCATCAATAACATTTAAACATTCGTAAAATTTACATTCACCTAGTAGATCGCATTATATATATCATCATCCATAACATTTAAACATTCATAAAATTTACATTCACCTAGTAGATTGCATTATATACATCATCATCAATAACATTTAAACATTCATAAAAGTTCATACATTTTAAAGTTTAAGTGTATCACTTAATAGTTTCATTGTGACTAGAAAATAAAGTATATAGGCCTCAGGTAATCCTGTCTGTCTAAGTTGAAAGGTGGTGTTACATACACCCAACCTTCGAGAAACATATTCTCGAGGTGTTCAAAAAAGTGAGGGATAGTCTCGGCGTCTTCCCAAGTAGCAGATCCTGGACTATACTTGTCCCACTGGACCTTAACTTGGTCTACTAGACGGTTCCTGAGTTGTCGGACTCTACGGTCCAATATGCGTAATGGTTCTACCATGAGGGTTCCCACGTTTGATACCTGCAATTCCTTCCAATTTAGTTTATGTGATTCTTCAACAACATAATGACGTAAAACATATACATGAAAAACATTGTGAGTTTTATGCAAGTGGGGTGGCAATACAAGACGATAAGCAACGGGTCCAATTTTATCTTGGATTCTGAACGGTCCTATAAATCGAGGTGACAACTTTGTCCCCTTCCCGAACCATATGGTACTCTTCTTAGGCTTGATATGAATGAAAACCTAGTCTCCCACTTCATAACTTCGATCGCTCCTGTGTGCATCCGCATAACTTTTCTGCCTATCCTTTGCTTCCTTTAGTATCTACCTTATCTGAATCACCTGTTCCTCCATCTCTTGAATCAATTTTGGCCCAATTGTTACTCAGTCTTCTAGTATATGCCAACTCAATGGCATTCTGCATGGCCTTCCATACAAAGCTTCGTAGGGTGGCATTCCGATGGAGCTATGAAAACTGTTATTGTAGGCAAACTCTACCAAAGGTAGGTACTTCTCCCACTGGGTTTGATTATCCATTACATACATCCTAAGCATGTCTTCCATGACTTGATTTACTCTCTCAGTTTTCCCATCTATTTCAGGATGATAAGCTGTGCTTAAGTTCAACTGAGTCCCCAATGCTGACTGCAAACTTGTCCAAAACCTAGAAGTGAACCTGGAGTCCCTATCTGAAATGATTTTCTTAGGTATCCCATGCAAACAGATAACCTCTCTTACAAACACATGTGCCACATCAGTGACATCATAAGTGTCTCTAACTGGAATAAAATGAGCACTCTTGGTTAACTATTCCACTATCACAAGAATGGCATTGTGTCTATGAGATGTGAGTGGAAACCCCACAACAAAATCCATAGAGATGACTTCCCACTTGGACATAGGAACATCATGTGGTTCTAGGAGGCCTACCGGGAGATGGTGGTCAGCTTTCACTTGTTGACATTCTAGGCACTTGGTGATGAAATAGACTTCATCGCGCTTCATGCCTACCCAGAGGAAGAACTTCCTTATATCTGCATACATCTTCTTCACACTTGGATGTGCACAATAAAGTGTTCTATGGGCTTCCTTCAGTATGATGCTTTGAATATCCCCATTCTCATGGATGTACATCCTTCCTTGGTATCTTAACAGTCTGTCTATTTCCAGACTATATCCTTCATACTTTGGATCTAACTACCTCCCACTCTGGAGGTTTGAAGTAACCTTTAAATACCAACTGTCTCCTTGGAGTTGTGTCAACACATGTTCCCTTAGATTGACCTTTAAGGTTACCAAGGGGAAGATACGTGGTCTCCTACTCAAGGCATTTGCGACCACATTTTCCTTTCCCTTGATGTACGAAATACAAAAATTGTACTCACTCATAAACTCACTCCATCGCCTTTGCCTAAAATTCAGATCTCTTTGAGTGAAGAGATGTTTTAAGCTTTGATGGTCCATTTTGAGCTCAATGTTTTGCCCCACAAGATAGTGCCTCCAAATTTTCACAGCTAGCATTACAGCTTCCAACTCTAAATCATGAGTCATGTATAGCTCTTCATGTTTCTTCAACTTCCTTGACGCATAAGATATCACTCCTCCATCTTGCATTAGCATGGCCCCCAACCCTTGCTTCAAGGCATCCGTGTAGACTGTGAAGTCCTTTTCCATATCTGACACTTGTAGAATTGGCGCACTAGTTAGTAACCTCTTAAGCTCGATGAATGCATTTTCACATTCTTATGTCCATTCATACCTGAAACCCTTGTGCTACAAAGTGGTGATGGGTTTCGCTATTTTGGATAATCCTTCAACAAATCTCCGATAATAACCTGCTAGCCCCATGAATCTTCTCACCTCATGGGCATTTTTGGGCACTGGCCACTCCATAATAGCCTTTACCTTTTCTGGGTCCATAGAGATTCCTTCGCTGGAAATGATATGACCTAAATAGTGGATCTCTTTCTGAAAGAAGGAACACTTTGACAACTTCCCATACAATTTGTTCTCTCTAAGGTAGGACAACACTACTCGTAAGTGTTCCTCATGTTCTCTTTTGTTCTTGGAATAGATGAGGATGTCATCTAGAAAGACTTGTACAAAACGGTCTAAGTACTTCTGGAAAATGCCATTCATGAGGCTCATGAATACTGTTGGTGCATTGGTCAATCCAAAAGGTACTACAACAAACTCGTAATGTCCAAACCGAGTTCGAAAGGCAGTTTTTGGGATATCACCTTCCTTAATCCTTAACTGAAGATACCTTGATCGCAAATCGATCTTTAAGAATACCACTGCTCATTTCATATGATCGAAGAGGTCATCTATTCGTGGCATTGGGTACCTATTTTTCACTGTATCACGGTTCAAGTCCCTGTAGTCTATACACAGTCGTAAGGATCCATCCTTATTCTTTACAAAAATTACTGGTGCGCCCCAAGGTGAGACACTGGGCCTTATTAGCCCTAACTCCAGTAACTCTTTCAACTGCATTTGAAATTCACAAAGTTTTGGCACTGTCATCTGAAACAGAGTATTGGATATTGGTTTTGCACCAGGTTTTAGCTCAATAGTAAAATCAATCTCCCTCTCAGGAGGTAATCCTGGTAACTCATTCGGAAAAACATCCTTAAATTCTGACAATACCGGGTACTGATCCAATGAGGGTCCCTTCCTTTCATTCACTGCTTCCACTACATATAGTCGAAACCCTTGCCTCCAGCATCACTTAACCTTCATAGTTGATATAAAGCGTAATGACACTTTTCCCCGTACACCCTGGATCTCTACTGGTCTTCCTTCATCGTTGACACAAAGCACCCTCTTTGCGAAACAATCTACCAAGGCTCGGTGAGCTACTAACCAATCCATTCCAATGATTAGGTCATACGCCCTAAAAGCAGTGACATATACCTTCAACCTGGTAGTAAACACTCCCAAGTCTACTATACAACTATCAACACTAGGTCCTACCGCTTGTTTTTCTCCCGAAGCCATCTCAACTTGTTTAAAGTCATCATGCTCGTAGGCTACCAACCCACTCTTTTCTAATGAAAATGGTCAAATAAAACTATCTGTAGCACCAGAATCAAATAAAATCTTAACATTGATATGATTTAGCGTACCTGATGACTCCACCACCGTGGATTGATGTTCGGCCTGGCGATTATTAACCACTGCGTAAATCTGGTGGCTACTATTTGCTCTCCCCATCGGTGCCTTTCCTTCTCTATGCACGAAACCTGATTGTAACTCTGGGCATTCATGTTGGTAATGGGGCCCTCCGCACCCCCAACAGGTAACACGAGATTGAACCTGTGCACTGTTATGTGATTGTCTCTAAAATGAGTTCCTTCCCCTGGAACCCCTGCACCTACTAGTTGTTCCCTGAGATGGTCATGGACCTGTCTGCGTCGTTAGTGATGAACGAAATGTTTCACTCGCTGCCATTGAAATCCCTGCGGCTATTGTCCTTGGCGTGACTCTGTTACCATATGGAGGTGGCCTTGAGCCCCCTCCCCTGGGAAATGTCCTCAGGGCCTTCCCTACAAATCCAGGACGATGCAGAAATGTCGGTCTTGTACTCCCAGTTAAGTTCATGTGTTCCTCTGCTTAACACACATTTTCCACCACTTCCGCTACTGAAGACGGTTTCCACATCTGCACCATAGCTCTTATCTTAGGGTTCAATCCATAGACAAAGCACTCTGCCTGTCGTTGGTCATTATCCATATACGAAACATATTTGACCAATTCCATAAATCTGATCTCATATTCTTCTACAATTCTGTTTCCTTGTACTAAGGCATGAAATGCCCCTACCTATTGTTCCTCATAATAAGCTGGCAGATATTTCCTTCGGAACCTCTCTTCGAAAAGTTCCCAAGATACTGTGTCTGGGGTAAGATGCATTTGTCTTTCCAGGTTGCCCCACCAGTTCAAGGCGTTGTCTCTTAACTAAAAAAATGTGATCTTTGCCTTTGAGTTGGACGCATAGTCCCTTAAGGAAAAACACCTTGTCATGCCTTCCAACCATGCTTCCACGCGTTCACTTACACGACCCTCGGTAAACTCCAGATGTTTGATCTTCTGCAATTCTCACATGATGTCTTCAGGTGGAGGTCCTCCCCATGAATCCCTTGACACTTTTGTATTACCCATTCCAAATGGTGGGGGTTCCACTTCGGTCCCTGCTGGTTGTTGCCCCTTTAAAGTCTCATTAATGGCCTCCAACAAGCACAGTATGAGAGCTAGTTCGGGTGATGGTGGTGGTGGTGCTGGTGGTGTTGGCGGTGCTTGCGATGACGCTCCCCTGCCTCGACTCCCTCGAGTCCTGACCATCTTGTATTATTTAACCTGCATCAACCAAAGTTGTTAGGGTGAGTTCAAGAACGTTTCAAATTGGTGCTACTCAAACTAGAAACAGGGTTAGGCATAAGTTTTCTTTACTTGTCTGTAAACAGACATTACTCTCTTTAGGGGATTGGCTAGGTTAGGATTAGGATTAAGCGTCTAATCTTGATTTCCTCACCCTAAAAAAAAAATTGTTGGTTCCTTTGCCCTGTAGCTATGTTAGCCTTGCGCCATACTCACCAAATCCCCCCAAAATTAAGGGTTTTTTGGCTGTAATAATAGGCATTGTTTCGTTGCTTTTCCTTAAGTTAGTGGTTCATGATGCTGCGAAAGCGATTCACGCGCTTGGAATTTCCGTATTGATCTATAAATTGACAAAGGAAAAGACATGTGCAGGTAATTCAAATATTTTCTTGTTTAATTTCATTTATTCATCGCATCATTTTAGGGTTTAGTTATTTTAGGGTTTGATTATTGGTTGGGGATTTTAATTTACAGTGAAAAAGCCATCAAAAGGAAAAATAAAATGGGATTTGGCGTATAATGGTGATGGGATAGCTTCAAATACGGAATAAAATGACAAATCTGATTTGAATATATGAATGTCTTGGAAAATAAGTTTTTGGGTTTTGTCTTACGACTTATTGGCCGACATTTCATATTTGTGGTTGGGTACTTGTTTTCTGGGAGAGTAGATGTTGGGGATTACTGAAGTGGTCTGCACTGACAATTTTCCTATGTTCTGGAAATCTGGGGTTTAACTTTGGCATCATGGTGATGGGACACCTTCATATTCCAACTGAATTATCATCTGATTAAGAATATAAATGTCCAGAGAAGAAATTGTTGGGTTTTATCTTCTACTTGCTATGTGGCATTTCATTTTGATTTGTGGTACTTGTTTGTTGCGGGGATTGTTGAGATGATCAGCATTGGTAGTTTTCATGTGCTTTATTTAGAATTTTGTCTTCAAAATAAACAAAAGTAAATTGGGATTGGTAAGTTGTAGTCAAAATATGGAGCATCGTGGAGTTTTTTTTTTTTTTTTTTTNTTTTGTAAATTAATAAAAAGTTGGCTTTGAACTTGGAAATGGCGTCGCTGTGCTTCGGAGGTTACCAATTCTCACTCTGGACAACACCCATCAGACCTTTCAATGCTCTGCAATGCAAAACTGCTTTCGTTGTTTGGTCAGGAAATATCAACAACCACACTCACTGAAGATGTTATGTGACCCGCAGATCACATAGCTTGAAGATGTGTGTTGAACAAGCACAAACTAATATCATTGTGGAGGATGATGAACAATAGGTAAAACCAACCATCAAAACCTTACTGTTGCAAGTTTCTCTAATAAGTTTAAGGTCTTTTTCGGGTAGGCAAATTTTAGTCCAATTTAGTCAATTTCATATAATAGAATTTCATAGCAGAGTACTACACATGTCCAAATTAATGAATATATCCAGTACTGAAATCTAGTTTTCAACCTATCTGCTAGTAGATAGTGAACCTTAGATTGAAATTCTCTTTATCCATAATGGAATGCAGTGTGGTGCTGCAAATGGTTTGATATGATGTTCCCGAATTTAACTTAATTCTGGAGTCTGGGCTGCGATGGGAAATGAGGTCCCGCAAAATGTCCTTTGAGCAAGATTCGGATTCTTTTCCTAAGTTCTGTTCAAAAACATATATAAATGCAATGATGCTCAATGAATGCATGGCATCACTAACTTTGAAGGGATGTGTTGATGTTCCTAGTGAAGAGAAATTGGGACCTGTTCCACAGTCCTCACAATCTTCTCTTGGCTCATGCATACTAATGCAGATAAAGCTTACTCCATTTTTTTTTACTCCATTTATATGTATATATTTTATTTTTTACATTTTAATTAAATATCTTTTACATATGCCGATTATTTTTTTATTTGTTTTCTTTTAGTAATGTGGTTTATACTCTTATATATATATATATATATATTGTTTGTTTGTTTAATTGAGCCAAGTGCCAAAATTTATTTAACACTTTAAATACGTATAATATTAAACCAATTTCATTTTCCAGACATATTGTTTATATATTATATATAGATTTGTGTATATACTAAAATCAAAATGTATACTTGGCTTGCAGGTTAGGTGGATGTGGCGCTGGAACTTGGAGTTGGAACTTGGCCCTCAGGACTAGATTTATCTAATTTTATCTAATTTATGGGTGGGTACAATTCCATTTCTAAATTGGATAGGCGGGTAGGTAGGCCCTTAAGGTTCCAGTGCTTCAACTGAAGCTCTGATACCATGTGTAGTGACCGTATTAATTTAAGTCTATTAATTTCATTTACTGAAACAGTAAATTCTACTTGATTGCAGAAAACTCAGTAATTTCTTTTAATTCATCATATATGCATGTTAAATTAAGCAATGAACAACAATTTCATAACAGAATAAAAATTACTTAACAAAATAATACAAATTTACCTCTTCCTGATGCTAATTTTTGACCCGGTTGTCCAGCCCGCTACTTTGCTGCTTCCTGATGCGCTGACCAACTCTGCCCAAACCATGTTTCCTCCCTGCCAGCTAGGAGTAGTTTGTCCAGCTTCCTAGCTACAGGATACTGTAAGGCTATCCTGGCCCCCGTGCCTAAAACCCCCAGCAAACCGGTGCCCCCTCGTAATGATCCTCCCAGACTGCAGAACTTCAACTCCGAACCAGAAAATCCAAGCCCCGAAACCATAACTCTCTCCTTCTCCAAAATGCTTCCTCCCCCAATAATGCCTCCCCTTCCTCGTAAGACTCCTCCTATCATATCTCCTCCACCGACTTTATTCCCGCTCATTAATATCTTATCCCTTCATTATTATCTTATCTCTTTATTTAATGTCTTATCCCCTTATTAATATCCTATCCTCATATTTAATGTCGTATCCCCTCCCGCATATGTAAATCATTTAATTAATCAAATCAAAATTATTAACCCTTTTAAATTTATTACCCTGGTCATTCAATGTGATAGGTAATTAATTTAATTAATTAATTAATTATTTAATCATAAGTTATAACAATTAATTAATTAATTAATATTATTATGCCAATCTTTGTTTAAGTAAAGCCATGTTAGGACAATTAATTACCTAATTAATTTTTCTTAATAGTCCCTAAGCATATATTCAACTAGGGTTGTTACAATTGGGGTTATTTTCCATGGATGGCATAAAGGCCGGTTATGGCACTGTAACTGAATTGATGGAGTATGTCGAACCATTATACAAATACAATCACTGGTTGATGTTGTTCCGATATACGCAAAGTATGCGAAGATACGGAGTTGCTGCAAATTATATACAACTATTAGATAACAATCAAAATAAAGGGGCAACTATGTATATTGATGGAAGGCCAAAAGCTACTGGAAACATTGCGGGCTTTATATATAGTACATGACCAGTGGAAACAACTAAGAAACTGAATTTCATATTTGAGGCACATGAAGGAAATCATATATTTGTATGTGCAACAAAAACAACAGTTTCAGGTGAAGAGTTGTTTATCGATTGCAGATTAAATCGAATAGATGGTATGGGTGCGACTATGGGGGTAAATATATTACATACCATTTAACTCTACCTTTGATCAATCATTGTTAAAATTTATCACTGCAATATTTCAAATTTTACTACATTATTTTTTTACAATTACTTTCATAACTCTTGTTGATTAATTTATTATGTCAACATCTATCCAGGGTGACTGTGGAAAGGCATCCATTTTCCCTCAGCAGATAAATGTTAAATACAGTAAAAACTTATGACTACAACAACTAAATTTGAGAAATTTTATTATTTTTTTCTTTCTGATATTACTGCAATATTTCATTTTCTTAATGCTACAAGTGAATTTCATAACTTTTATTGATTGATTTATTGTGTCAACATTTGTCCAGGGTGATCGTGGCAGAAAAACAACAGCTACATATGTCCAGGGTGACCGTGGAGAGGCACCCACTATGCCTTAGCAGGTAAATGTTAAATACAATAACAACTTATGACTACAACAACTAAATTTCTGAAATTTCATTATTTTTTTCTCATATTACTGGAATGTTTCATTTTCTTAATGTTACAAGTGAATTTCATAACTTTTATTGATTGATTTATTGTGTCAATATTTGTCCAGGGTGACCGTGGCAGAAAATCACCCACTACATCTGTCCAGGGTGACCGTGGACAGGCACCCATTGTGCCTCAGTAGGTAAATGTTAAATACAGTAACAACTTATGACTACAACAACTAAATTTCTGAAATTTCATTTTTTTTTTCTGATATTACTCCGATATTTCATTTTTTAAATGTTACAGGTGAATTTCATAACTTTTGTTGATTGATTTATTGTGTCAACTTCTGTCCAGGGTGACCGTGTTCGAAAATCACCCGCTACATCTATCCAGGGTGACCGTGGAAAGGCACCCGCAGTGCCTCACAGAGTAAATGTTCATTAAAGTAACAACTTATGACTACAACAACTAAATTTCTGAAATTTTGTTATTGTTTTTTTTATATTACTGCAATATTTCAGTTTTTTTAATGTTACAGGTGAATTTCATAACTTTTGTTGATTGATTTATTGGGTCAACATATATCCAGAGTGACCATGTCTGAAAATCACCCTCTACATCTATCCAGGATGACCTTGGAAAGGCACCCGCAGTGCCTCACCAGGTAAATGTTAAATATAGAAACAACTTATGAATACAACAACTAAATTTCTCAATTGTTAAAGTTCATCTCCTTAATTTTATTCATCAATGTATTGTGGCATGGTCAACATGGGAAGGCTCCCACAAAGAATATTGATGAGGACGGCATATTTTATTCAACTAACCCAATGACAACTGTAATGAAGGCCTTGAAGAAGGCTAACATAGAATATCTAGGTTTTCTTAGCAAAAGACTCCTGACACGGGAGGATAGGGAAAGAATTGTAGAGCTATGAAATAAAATAACTAATTTTGGGGTAAGTGGCATCTTCACATATTTTTATCAGCTATGACAATTTCATATCCATTTTTTTGTTTTATATTTTGTATATGATCTGATAAAGTAAAGTTTTCCATTTGTAGGAGTTTGTAAACCCTGTGCGTGGGGAACCTGTCGATCCTGCAACTGGTATAGGTAGTAATGATAGTCCAATGCAAAAAAAATGTCGACATAGCAAAGTGCAAGTGAGGATTTTTGAGCATCCTGAGGTTCCCCTCGAATCCATTGATGAGCGAAATGTTTTTGACCAACATGATGAGTCGGAGCCTGAGACTCCACATGACTCTGGAGAGGAACATATTATAGATGGATAGGATATTATTCTTCATGGATAAGAATGAATTAAAAGCACCGGGTCACTAGATGTCACCTTTTTGGTGGATGGCACATGTGTGCCGATGCAAATTCAGAAGATTGAAGGTAATTGTTAATTAATTGATTCATTTTTTTCATGAAATTGAAATGGAAATTTGTTGAGATTATTATAAATTAATGGATAACATGTTTCTGTAGGAAACAATGTTTTTTATAGAAACTTAAATGACAAATAATTGGAGTTGTTTGGCCCCACCATTCGCACATGGTGGAATGGCCAAGATAGCAAAAAGAAAGGTGACTTAATATATCACATGGTAAACTTGTTCGACAACACTTTCAACAAGAAAGTGGTTACAAAGTTAGCCGATGAGAATTTAAAATATACCAGGGCCGAGTATAGGGAGAAATTACAAATAGACCTCAAGCATGAGCGCCCTCCCATGGTTCCCGAGAAAGAGTGGAAGGCACTAATAGAGGATTCAAAGGAGAACTTGTTTAAAATACAAGGATGACAACCACGAGCTGGTCAAGAAAGGTGCAACACATGTTATATTATCAGTGAAATATGAGTATTTATGTTTTTCTTTCCTGTTTTAAGTAAAAATTATGATATCTAATGTTTTTCAAAAATTCCATATGTAGGCTACCAGACACCTCCAAAGCAACAAAGGCTAGAGTGGAAAAACATGGCCAGCATAAACTAGGCTAGGGTGGCTACGAAAAAATAAAAGCCTGAATAGTAAGATTTAAATGATACAGAGAACATCAGCATGGCCCCTGTGCAAGGATGACACGCACAAATCGAGAAATGGTCCAAATTTTTTTATGTAAAGACCTTCCTCGTTACGACAACCATTCTAGTAACATGTGCAAATTTTTTTTTTTTTTTTTTTTAAGTTTTTAAGAAAAAGAAAACTGAAGTGGCGGCAGCTATACTTTTAATCACCAAGTAGAAAATATGACAACCACGAATCCAAGTACAACAATATTCTGAAACTAGCATAGATCACAATGCATCCTAATCCATCAATTAAAAAACATCCATACCTTTGCCTCAACGCGGTCCTCCTGCGTCGTCCGCGCTCCGTGCCGCCTCCCGCGCTCCTTGCCGCTCCCGCTTACCGACCGTTGAATGCTCACCGGTACCTCCCAGCCAAACGCTAGGGGTACTCTACTTCCCCCTTAGCCCCCCGAGCCGCAAAGGGGCCACACAAGAACCAGAGATAGACTAGCGTCTCAGCTCGCCTCCACGGCTGAGCTACCACTCCAACA
>ML790636.1:61441-109096 GCA_009831015.1 Picea engelmannii | reverse complement strand
GTTTAATAAAAAAAACACTATTGTAGAAATAAGTAACTCATTATCATTCATTTCGTGTTTAAGAAACATACTGTTAAACAATTGTCAATTTGACATATCAAATCGTGATAAAAAAAAATTGAAAAATAGTCATTAGAAAGCTACCACAATTCTTCACAAGTTTGGTTTTTACTGTAAAGTGAAATTCTAAATAAAAAAAATACTTTTATATGTCGGAAGTTGAATAACTTGTAAAAATACAGTTTTTTTTGTCATAAAACAAGCAAAAGTGTAACCCACCTTCATGATTTCACCCATATACTTAGTTTGAGAAATAAAAATTCCTTGGTTTCTTTGACATATCTGAATACCCAGAAAGAAGAATAGTTCTTTGAGTAATGACATTTAAAACTCATTATGCATATCCTTTGCAAATTTCTAGCTTAAACTTGATGCAGAGGTTCTTTTCTGCACTTCCTTTTCTTGAACCCTTCTTCATCTTTTGCTTCTTCTTCGTAAAGTTGTTCCACTCATGCATTTTCTTCTTTTAAATCTCATCCACTTATTTCATCAATTGTTACTTGATGCTTTCCACAAATTTGTTCAACCTCAAACTGTAACACTTGTATGCTTTCCTTGTACTTGAGTAACCAACAAGTACTCATTTTTCCACATGAGAGTAAAACTTTCCCATTCTTCCATATTCTCTTTTGATGTAGCATTTTCTTACAAATACTCTGGAGTGCTTCACATTTGTTGGTATTCCTTTCCATATCTTGTAGGGAGTTCTGTCATTGTTTTTTCTGAGCATTACTTTGTTTTGAATGTGAAATTATGTATGCTCTGCATGTGTCCATAAATATCTATCAATTTGGAATCCATTAGCATTTTTTTAACCATTTCATGTGTAATTGTCATCCATTATGATAATGTTCCTTTGTCTCTGAACCAATATCTGAACCAATCTATGAATGCATGCTCTCATCCACTGTCATATATCTTTCCAAACCTACTAAGTGTTCTTACGAATCCATCTCTATCCATATTGTCCAATACTCTACTGCACAACTGTCCATAATGTTGACCCATTTATCATTATACTATCATGAAGTATTTACTACTACAACTGATTGTACTTCAGCTCACTGACTTCTCTGGATTAGTCTACTCAAACTTTGCAAGCTTCTCGAAGGATGGTTCTTTGGTCTATCACAGCTACCACATAGACTCCCCCTGTCTAATATTCATATTACTTGGGAGTATCTAAGTCGGATGGCTCAGAAAACTTCATGCTCTTATGTGTATTCATCATCATCTTCATTGGTATATTCATCATTTCTCCGAGATCTGACTTCTTTCTTTCTGTATGTGGATTCATCTTTCACTACAATGCCTGAAAGTACAATATCATGAACATGTTCCTTATTTACCTGTACTTCTTTTCTTTCAGTTATTTTCCAAACCTTTATGTATCAGACATCTTTCTTTTTCTCTATAGAATTTTCTTCATCTCATTTTATTTCCAATCTTGTGATCTCTTGGACCTGGTCTTTGTTCACGTTTTCTTCATGTTTTCTTATCCATACTTTCTTATATCTGATATTAGTGGTCTCTTTCATGGAAGTATCGATCATGCTTCTACAATCACTAGTTATGTGTCCATAGTTATGACATTTGTAAAATTCAATGTTACGTGGGGCCACATATGCATTTCTTGCTTAACATTTCTTTTATAATCCCTGCAATATGCAACCTTATGTCCAAAATTAGTGCAATAAAAACAATGACCATAAAATAAATTTCTATACATGGGAGTGAGTGATCTTCTGTGTGGTGTAGTCCTTCTGAATTTCTTCCTTGACTGATCATGATCATGATTGAAGCTTCTTTGTGGCTTGAACATGGATGGTCTTCTTGAACATGTATATTCAATAGTTTTCTTAGATTCTGGTTGACCATGATTCCTTCCTTTGAGTAATTTTGCATAACCCTTTCTATTTTCTTCATTATTCTTTTCTAGAAACCTAGAGTGCTTCTCTTCATTCTCTATAATTGAAGAGTATGTTTCTGTCTCTTCAACATTCTTGTTGAGATTGACGATTTTACTTCTCAATGTGACAACTTCTTCTTCAAGCTTCTCACCTCTTCTTATTTCTTCATTATTTTGGACTTCATGACTTCCTATGTTCTTTTCGCTTCTTCAAGCTGAATTTTTAATGTGATTATTTCTTCTTCAAGTCCTTTCTCTTCTTGACCAAACTCTGACTCAAGATAATTTATATCATTAGTTCTTTCCTTAAGATGATCTGTCAATATATTTTCTCTCATTTATGCTTCTTCCTTTTGTGTTGCTATGTTGGCTTCCAAATATTGATTTTGATATTCAATATTTTCTTCAATCTTTCTGGCTTCTTCTAGCTGAGTTCTTAAGTTCTCGATGAGTTGTTGGGCTTCTTAAAAAATGTGAACACTTTATTTTTTTTCATCAATTCTTTCTTGAATGACTTGTTTTCTTCTCTTAGTTCATCTAAAGAACTAATCAATTATGCTTCATAATTGTCTTCCTTTTCAATTAGTTTTTTTTGTCTCATTTCCTTCATGGCATTCTATTTCAAGATGTCCATGTTTTTCACAATCAAATCAAAACAACATACCTCTGGTGATTATGTACTCTTCATCTTTTGAATCTGTTTGACATGGTGAACATAATTCTTCTTGATTTCCATCTGCATCTTCTTTGGAATTTTCTGAATCTCCAATGGCTGAAGAATATATGTCATGTAACTTATCCTAAAGTTCTTTGTTTGATGAACATTTACCAACCCTTTCTCTTACTGGATTAGGTAATCCTTCCCAAGTGAAATCCATTACTATTTTATTATTATTCTTCAATTCCTTCTTGGCTGTAGTCTTTTCCCTTTTTGAACTATCATATCCTGTAATGACTGATAGCCAAATATAATACCCATGTGCCTGTAAAAATACTTCCATCCTTCCACTCCATAACTCATACTTTAAACCATTCTGACCATTAAATAGTGGTAATCCATTCTCAGAATTATCCATGATCTCCTTCTAGTGGTTAAATTGTTTCCTGAAGGAACCGACTCTGATACCAATTGTTGGATTACTGAAAGGGGGGTTGAATTAGTAATAGAGAAATTTAATCATTTTTAACCATAAAATTCAAGTGTTAAATCAATGTAGCATTATCATCCAATAATTGTTAAGTAAATAGCCAATGAACAAATCAACAATCATACGCATACACAGTACACCAGTGTTTTTACGTGGAAACCCAAAGTTGGAGAAAAACATGGAATGATTTTTCTTATATGTCTTTAAGAATTACATCCATTGGAAGCACCAACTTCCTTTTTTTTCTAGCTACAACTAGAAGGAGGTTCCAACCCCCTAGTTTCTCAAGATACAATATGAGGGAAGATCCAACTCCCCTATTCTTTAGATACAACCAAAAGGAGGCTACAACCCCCTATGTTCTCTGACTACAACTGGAAGGTGGATAAAACCACCTCTCATTTCCCCGTCCAACAGCCCTGACATACAAGTAGAATTATGGAACCAATGTCACACTATCACTGTGATATATACTATTGTAAACATGTACCATTCAACCTTCACCAAAAAACATGTACCAATAATATGAATCATGCATCAACCATGCATTAACATGTACATCAACCTACAATCAAACTTTACCATAAACAAGTGTATCAACCATGCACCAACTTGTACCAAACAACCTGTAATCAACCTGTACCATAAACAACTGTATCAACCATGCACCAAACTATACCATGAACAAGTGACTCAACCTAGCATAACACAACAATTCATAATCATCACCAAGATCAATATGTGCTTCTAATAATATACCAATACAAGTATGTTACATCATTCATAAACCATGTATCAACAATACTACTAACAAGTTACAAAAACCATGTACCAAGTATGTACCAATCATGTATCAACTACTCATCAACTATGACTCATCAATATGTACCAACATCATCAACTATACACCTCATGTATGTGCCAACTCATCAACTACTTGTTTCAACCATGTACCCAGCATGTACCTCAACCAAAATTCCTCATCAATTTCATCATCCAAATATGATTTGTAACTCTGTAATGGAACTGGTGTATATGATCACATAACGTCAAACCTTCCTTAACTTTAACAACAAGAGACTAGAATTTTCATCAAACTTTACTTTAGCCTCACATGACTAGTCTTGCATTAGTCAAAAACCCTAACTCGCAATAATCATAACTATGTACCTATAATGAATAAAGGTATTAAAATAGTACACAATGTTCTTTAGTGTTGTTTCTACAATTTCTCCAGATTTCACTTCTTGGAACCTACCAGAAAATGAGTTATAGAAAAAATGGCATACCTTGTTGAATTCAGGCTTATTTTAGAGAGAGAAATTGGAGAGTGTGCCCCACATAGAATATTTGTTGTATATCTCTTAAAATGGTACACATATTACTATAGGTTGTACTCTAATCAATACATTTGGTCTTATGTAATTTGGATCTTTTATGAATAAGTTATGACGTTTTTACCCGAAACACTTGTTTTAGACTAGCTTTAGGACTAGCCACAAACCCTATTTTCCACGGAGTGTAACTCCAAAAATAAAATGAGCCACAAGATTAAATTGTTATCACAGATACTTGGATATGATTACTCAATAGTCTCCCTCATGCTCTGAGTCATTCTAGAAAAAAGATTATTTTGAAAATGGTGAGATGACATGTAAATAACATACCTTAGAAAGCATCATCAAAAGAATTTATCCTCCCTTGAATTTCGACCTTCTTTACTACACCTTCCCTCTAAAATTCAGATAAGATATCCTTTGGTTACCTTAGTCACTTGTAGATATTCAACATGCTCAAGTGTCATTAAAAATGAGATACCCTTTCCTCTTATTTATACTTTCATGTAGCTTCCTCAAGGGGTTACCTTCTAACCACTTGTCCACTTAGTAATTTATCCATTAACTTTATTATTTAAATAACTTATTTTGTATCCACTTTGATTTATAGTACACTCATCACTTCACTTTATTATTTTAATTACCTTCTTACCATCTTAACCCACTTTCCTTATTTTAGGGCTAACCCACTTCTAACCACTTGTCCACTTAGTAATATCTCCATTAACTTTATTGTTTAAATAATTTATTTTGTATCCACTTTGAATTATACTACACTTATCACTTCACTTTATTATTTAAATAATTTCTTCTTTGCAACCACTTTGACTACTTTGACCTTTTGGGGCTTCTAGATGACTCATGAGGGTACTCCAACTTCACATGGCCATAACTCTCGGACCGTGAGGAGTTATGTGACGTTACACATACCAACGGAAATGGCATGACATGTGCTATCCATATAGAATAGTCTTACCTGCAAATATATCAAAACTCATACCATTATCCATCAAACAAACTTGGGTCCATTACCCATGCCTTTGTGCTACCGGAATTCGCTACTGAAATTTATTCAAGGGTTGACATCAGTGAAAACCAACCCAATTAATAAACAAGTATCAATTTCTACAGGAACAGGTTGGAGAGAATAACATTAGAGTTGAATATGTGGGAACAAAATAACAAGTGGCAAACATATTTACAAAACTGCTTCCAAGGGAAGGTCTTGAGTATCTTCGTCAGAGACGCAGAGTAATTTCTACTCCAAAATGAATGTTTTTGAATTCTTATATTATATGTCTTATAATTACATGAGGAAGCACCATAAACATGACAGTTCAGTCAAGAGGAGTATCCCCAAGGACTGTTCATCTAGGGGGAGCAGCGCTGGATGGAAAGATACCTTTGCCATTGATGAAAAATGGGGATAAATTTATGAGATGCAGGATAGAAATGCTTGGAGAGAGAGCACATAGGCATGGTTCTGGGGGGACAAATGGTCACAGGGGGAGCATGAGTGATATGACTTTAGTATTGCATTAGAGTGTTTCCATCAATTACAAAGGGGGATATTGTTGATTAATTAGGTTGGTTGTCATTGATTTCAACCCTTAAAGAAAGTCTGGTAGCACAAAGGTTTGGGTAATGGAACCAAGTTTGTTTGATGGATAATGGTATGCGTTTTGATAAATTTGTAGGAAATACTATTCTAGATGGATAGTATATGTCATATCATTTCCAGTGGTATGTGGAACGTCACTTAACTCCTCACAGTTGGAGAGTTATGGACATGTGACGTTGGAAAACCCTCATGAGTCATCTGGAAGCCCCAAAAGGTCAAAGTAGTCAAAGTAGTTGCAAAGAAGAAAATATTTAAATAATAAAGTGAAATGATGAGTGTACTATAAGTCAAAGTGGATACAAAAGAAATTATTTAAATAATAAAGTTAATGGATAAATTATTAAGTGGATAAGTGGTTAGAAGTGGGTTAGCCCTAAAATAAGGAAAGTGGGTTAAGATGGTTAGAAGGTAATTTAAATAATAAACTGAAGTGATGAGTGAACTATAAGTCAAAGTGGATACAAAATAAATTATTTAAATAATAATTTAATGGAGAAATTACTAAGTGGACAAGTGGTGACAAGTGGGTTAGCCCTAAAATAAAGAAAGTGGGTTAAGATGGTTAGAAGGTAACCCCATGAGGAAGCTACATGAAAGTATAAATAAGAGGCAAGGATCTCTCATTTTTAATCACGATTTATCATATTAAATATATAAAAGTGATTGAGGTAACCAAAGGATATCTAAGCTGAATTACAGAGGGTAGGTGAAGTAAAGAAGGCCAAAATTCAAGGGAGGATAAATTCTTTTGATGATGCTTTCTAAGGTATGTTATTTACAGGTCATCTCACCATTTTCACAATAACATGTTTTATAGAATGACTCATACTGTTAAATTGGGAGACCTTTCAGGAAACATATCCAAGTAGCTATGATAAAAAATTCATCTAGTGGTTCGTTGTATTTTTCGAGTTACGCTCCGTGGAAAATAGGGTTTGTGGATAGTCGTGAAACTAGCCTAAAACAGGTATTTCGGGTAAAAACGTCATAATGACTTCATAACATATCCAAATTCAGTAAGAAAACATGTATTTGTTAGAGAATATTCTCTAGTATTTTGTGTACCATTTTCAGATCCATAAAACAAATATTCCACACACGGCACGCTCTACAAGTTCACTATCTAGAATAAGCCATAGTTCAACAAGGTATGTCATTTTTTCTATAACTCATTTTCTGAGAGGTTCTAAGTAGTGAAACCTAGATGAATTGCATAAACCACATTGAAGAACATTGTGTACTATTTACATATCTTCATTCATTATAGGAACATAGTGATGATTATTTCAAGTTAGGGTTGATGACAAATCCAAAATTAGTCATGTGATACTAAAGTAAAGATTGATGAAAATGCTAGTCTCTTGTTGTTAAAGTTAACGAAGGTTTGCAGGTATGCAATCATATACACCGGGTCTATTACAGAGTTACAAATCAGAATTGGATAATGAAATTGATGAGGGATTTTGGTTGAGGTACATGTTGGGTACATGGTTGAGACAAGTAGTTGATGAGTTGGCACATACACGAGGTGTATAGTTTATGATGTTGGTACATCTTGATGAGTCATAGTTGATGAGTAGTTGATGCATGATTGGTACATATTGTTGGAATTACTAAGACAACTGAGAAGGGGGGGTGAATCATTTGTTATTATGCTTAAACAATTTTATGCCTATTAAAATATTATTAAGCTTCTCCAAGTTATCATCAAGATTATGCAAGACATGAGTAGCAAAAATAACAAACATCAATCACACATATGATATACACAAAGACAGATATTCATGAGGAAACCCATAAAGGGAGAAAACTCCTTCTTCTTCGAATGATAGGAAGTCTTTTAAGTTCTGTACATCATCTTTCTTTGAGCACCAACTCAAAATGAGGCTACAACGTCTTCTTTAACAAGCTGCAACTTGATGAGAGAACCAACTCTCTGGTTTCTCTAGCACCCACTAGAAGGAAGAAACAACTCCCTGAGTGTTCCAACACCAACAGGATGGAAGCACCAACTTCCGGTCACACAGGCACCAACCTGCATAACAAAGAACAATGGTTCTCCCTTACACCACCCTACCACCCTGGTTTTTTTGGCTGTAGCTAGATGGAAGCTACAACTCCCTATGTTCAAGCACCCACTTGAAACTATGAGGAAAACAGTCCTCCCTAGCACCACCCTACCTCCTTGAGATATAAATTTTTGCTTACTGAAATTTATTACACTGATACAGTATTTATCAATGGCTTTCTAGTCTCATCATTGTTCTGCTACACTAGTATGCTCTGCCTGCATCAGTATCTTCCTTCTCGCATCTTCTTGCGCTTAAGTTCTCATTCAGTTTGTTGTTTTCACCATTTCTGCTCTATCCAACTTATGTTCTTCATCTCTCCATTTTCTCCCTCAATTCATGCTGTAATCTTTATTGCTTACAGATCGACTACTTTTTACAGAGAAACAACAACCTCTCTCTGTCACGAAATTTTTCTTTTATTCCTTATCTCATCATCCGTTACACTCCACATATCCAACGCTAAAGTCGGGAATCTCAAAAACGCTCAGGAATCATCATTCCAATGCTCAGGAACAATGATTCAACCACTCAGGAAAAATGATTTAGTTAGTGTAACTAAATCGTAACTGATTAAGAAATCATGAGATGAAACAACAACCCTTCGATTAGATTCGGTTTGATCAACGTCTCTCGATTATACATGCAGATGCTTTTTGAATTTTCAATGAGTAACCTCCAATGTGGAGCCTGGCAGTGCTAGCTCCTTCCTCAGTCTTTCGTTGATGTGACCTTGGGTGATTCTCTCATGTGACCACATGATTGTGGGCATGACCAAAGGTGGTTTGAGGGAAATCCTCTTTTCGCCCCGCAATTCACTACAGAGCTCCACATATGCCTTTGTCGATACCGTGGTTTTGATTGCGGCCCGCTCATGAAAAATTAAGACCCGAGCATGTTTTGGCCCCGCAATGAAACAGAATCGTCGATCTCACGATCTTGATAGTGCTTCTGAACTGACGATTTAGATCTGTCCCTTCAAGTTCTGCGGATCAGATCTAACCTTCCTAAATCAACGGTTGTGATTTACTCCATGATCTGGGCTTCGAAAGTTTCAACTCTCAAGCCCGACTTTCCTTTGTATGTCAATCTTTTGGAGTCGATGATCCATAGACAACTTTCCTTATTAATCAACGTCTTTGCCTCTACTTCGGGGATTTTACCTCTCAACTATCTCAACGATCCTATATCCCCTTTCTCAATCAATGGTCGAGATCTGCTTCGCTACTCCGGGCATTGGCAATTTCAATTCTCAACCTTCATTCTCTCCCATAACACTTTTATTAGGAGTCCATAGATTCATGCCACGTGTCCTCCTCAAATCAACGGTCCCCATTCACTTCAGGACTTCAGCCTTCGGGAAATTCAACTCCTCTACAGTTGCTTGCTCCCGGAGCATTTCCCCAAAGTCCACAATCTAACGACGCGTGTCCCCTTGAATTGGACAGTTGAGGATTACTTCGGGCCTTTACCCAAAATCCATAGATTTAAGCCACGTCTCTTCTGGATCAAATGACCCAGATCCACTTTGGAAGATTCGACGCTTGATATTTACTCCGGACGATATGACGACTGAGATCTATTTCGGATGATCAGACGATTGAGATTTACTTCTGATCTCCGACTCTCAGGGCTTCCGTAGTTTCGTATCTCAACTAAAAACTCTCAAAGTGATTTCTCTAGAGTTCACAATCCATTTCCATGTATCCCTCTAGATTTGACGGTTGAAATTTAGTTCGACTCTCCTGCTCTCCGGGCTTCCGGAATTTCAATTCTCAATTGGAAATTCTTGAAGTGATATTTCTCCATAATCTCAGATCAACTGACACATACTCCCCCTGACAATCAACAATTGGGATTTTTCATCGAATATTTTCACCTTATCCCCATCCACAAACTTCTGAAGTTGTGGCACTCACGCCACCTGTCCTCCTCGATGATGGACGACCCCAAATCAATTCAGGACTTCAGGACTTTGGAAAGCTCTCGCTCCTACGTGTGAAAAGTGCTAAGGCTTGCACACCTTGATTTGATCAGACGATTGTTGATCCTCTGGATCGGTGATCCAACGGTTGAGAAGAATATTGAAGAAGATCCATGATCAAGGATTTTGATCTTGATCACGTTTATGTACTGTGCTTTTCCTTCTAAGCTTTGATCTCTGCATACTATTCGCTTCTCCTCCTGAGCTTATGATTTACCTGTTTTCCATCACCGCTATTGTTCTTTCCATCAATTACAAGCACACTCTTCCTATAAAACATGCCAACAATATTCCCCTTTGGCATTGATGGAAACCATGAAAGGCTGCACTATTCTTCTTAGACCTCCAACTATAGCATCCAGACCACACCTTTTCTCCCCCTTGCACTCTGCTTCTGTAGTTGATAATGAAATATATCCCTTCTTCTTACTAATCCATGCTACTAATGAATCACCTAAGAAGAATGCACCTCCACTGGTGCTCTTTCTCTCATCCAAATAGTTTTCCCAATCAACATTTGAATATGCAGTTAATTGAAAATTATGATTTCTAAGATACCAAAAACCATAATTCATTCTACCCTTCAAATATTTGAATATCCTTTTGACATATGCTAAATGACTTTGTTTAGGAGCATACAGATAACGACCTACCATTCCAATAGCTTGCATTATATCACGACGGGATGTTGTGATGTACAAAAGACTACCTATCATTTATCAATATGTTCTTTGATCAACATCAGGTGAAATATCATCTTTACTAAGCTTGCAACCAACCACCATAGGTGTACTAACAGGAGAGGATATTCCATCTGAAACTTCTTCAACATTTCTTTCAAATACTTTTCTTGAGAGATAAATAGCCTTGTAGAGTTCTGATTGATTTGTAAACCAAGAAAATATGACAGTTCTCCTATCAAGGACATCCAAAACTCAGTTTGCATAGAATTATAAAACCATTGAACTGAAGGGTCATTGATACATCCAAAAATAATGTCATCTACATAAACCAAAACAACTAATAAATCATCACTTTCAGACTTAATGTATAGATTATTGTCAAAAATACCTTTCTTGTACCCTTTGTCCAGTTTATAATACCAGGCTTGTAGTGCCTGTTTCAATCCATATAATTCCTTTTTCAACTTACATACATAGTCAAGATTTTCTGACAATGAAAATCCTTCAGGTTGCTCCACATATACATCTTCTTCTAGATCTCCATTAAGAAATGTTGACTTAACATCTATCTGATATACTTTAAAGTTATTATGACATGCATAGGAAAGAAATATTCTCATGGCTTCCAATATTGCCACTGGTGCAAAGGTTTCATCAAAATCATTTCCTTGTTCATTCATTTTAATCTTAAACACCCATTTGGTGCCAATTACATTCTTATCTACAGGTCTAGGAACAAGCTCCCAAGTATTGTTCTTCTCAATTTGATCTAGTTCCTCATTCATTGATTTTAACCAATTTACATCTTTACTGGATTCATTAAAGTTATTGGGTTCCACCATGGATATGAAGGATATATTTGATTGCTCAATGTCTTTGATTATCCTTCTCTTGGTTTGTACACCTTTGTATTTCTCACCAATTATCTGACTTGCAGGATGAATCTTTTGAGTAATTCTGGAGGGAGGATTTGATGTTGTCTATTGATTTGAGTCTTCCTGAGTATTTATATCTTCATATGACTCAAATTCTTCTCTTTCTCATTCTTGGACTTGTTCATCTTCAACTTCCACTATATCCTCTATTGTTGATTCAACACTGCTTACATCTCGTACTCGGATTTCTTCATCAACTTTTATGTCAATACAATCAATCAATTTATGCAGCCTCTTATTATAGAATCTGTATCCTTTATTGTTTGTAGCATACCCTAAGAAGATACCTTCATCAGCCCTGTCATCATATTTTCCAATATTTTCATCATTGTTCTTGATATAACACTTTCTCCAAAAGACTTTAAAATGCTTCATTGAAGCAAGTCTTCCAAACCATAGTTCATAAGGAGTCTTGTCACTTTGTGGCCCGAGATGAGCTTTGTTAATAATATGTACAATTGTATGAATTGGTTTACCCAATATGTCTGAGAAATATTTCTTTCATTCATCATTGATCTTTCCATCTGCTGAACTAATCTGTTATGTCTCTCAACTACTCCATTTTTATCTGGAGTCCTTGGAATAGTATACTCTCTTTTGATCCCATGTTTATCACAAAACTCTTTGAAGTCCCTTGAATGAAACTCTCCTCCTATATTATACCTTGTTGCCTTCAATATTTTTCCTGTTTGATTCTCAGTCAGAGCCTTAAACACTTTGAAATTTTCAAATGCTTCAGATTTTTCTTTCAGAAAGGAAACCCATGTAAGTCTAGAATAATCATCAATAATCAACATGAAGTAATTTTATTTTCCTGTACCTTCCTTCCTTGATGGTCCACATAAATCCATATGTACTAACTGAAGAGGTTTCTTTGTTGATGCAAAGTTCTTAGATTTAAACTGTGTCTGAGTCAGCTTTCCTATTTGCCATTACTTAGACTTACCATTCCTTTACCTTTGATTTTTCCTGGTGCATCATTTCCAAAGGTTACATTTCCTGATTTGATTTCAGTTAGAGACATAAACTTACTTTGTCTCTAGTCATGTGTTTGGAACATCCACTGTCAATATACCAGGGGTTCTTTTGTCTTTGAGATGAAAGTACTAGACCACATTTTTCACTATCTTTCTTTTCCCATGTGCTGGCATTTCTAGCTCAGGGTTTTATCCGTGGATATTCTTTGTAATTCTTCATATGGAAGTTTGCATCTTTGTGGCTGAAGTTATGAAGTTATAGCATTCGATCTCATTGTTCAATAGGTCAAAGTGATTGGTGCAACTTTTTCTATTCATTGGTTGTTTAGTTCTATGTTGCAAATATTGTTTATTTCTTGATCTCCTCAGTTGCATGTCTCTAAACTTAATTTGACAATCTGCAATCTTATGACCAAAATTAGAGCAGTAAATAAAATAACCATGGAATAAATTTTGGTACCTGAAGGATGGCCTTCTACTTGGAATTTGTTGCTCCATCTTCTAATATATTCGTTTTCTTATCAGGGATCATCTTGTCTTTATTATCTTTTGGTGGCAAAGTACTCACATGGTTTGATTGTCTGCTGACTTGGAACTTGATCATCTTTACTAGCTCTTTGCTTTATGTTTGTTTTCTACTTGAAACACTTATATAGCCTAAACCAGTATTCAACAAAGGAGATCTCGGTTCTCTCAGAATGACATTTAGTTCTGCTGGGGATTTAATGCTTGGAAGATTTTGGAGATAAAATGTTTTAAACTTCTCCACCTCTTTTTTGGTTTTTACTACCTCTTCTTCCAAGGATTCACATCTTTCCTTATTCTCTGATAATTGTTGTTTTAGAGTGTCCTCTATTTTCTTTGCCTCTTCTAACTCCACTTTTAGTAGGGCAAAGTCTTCATCAGGTTTTTTACCATTCTTTTCAAACTGGATCAACAACTGTTTTTGTTTTCTCTTCTTAAGTCCGAGTCTGTCAATCTCTTCTAAAGCATTGATTAGTTCATCTTCCATATCAACCACAACTTCTTCATCATTAACATCACTTCCTATGCTTTTATTATCATAATCCTCTTTGGCCATACGCATAAATTCATTAACCCTATCTTCACAGGAAGAGTCATTATCTGTGTCTTCTGAAGAGTAATCATTGTTTACACATAAACTTTTATTTTTACCAAATCTCTTGGATTTGTACTTCTCTTCACCTTCAGGGTTCTGGTCCTTCTTTTTTTGTGGACACTTATATGCAAAGTGACCTATCTTTCCACAATTAAAACATTTGAAGGGAAGATTGCCTTGGTATTTTCCTAATCCTTTCTTTAACCTTCTCACAATTGTTTCCTCAATATCATCTAATTCTGAATCAGTATTTTTGTCTTCTTTAAAATATGTTTCTCTAGTGGTGGATTTATATTTGCTAATCCTCATTTCATATGCAGTTAGAGTTCCTAGGATTTGATCAATAGACAGAGTTTTAAGATCATTCAGTGCTTCTATTGTGGAAACTTTTGGGTTAAATCTATCAGGCAAAGGTCTTAAAATATTCTGAACTAAAAACTCGTCTTAAATCTTCTCACCAAGACCCTTCATGGCATTCACAAGCTCCTCAACCCTTAAAAAATATTTACTAACTATTTCATCCTCATTCATCTTTAGTTGTTCAAATTTCAATCTATGTGTCTAAAGTTTGGCATCTTTTACTTTCTCATCTCCTTCATAAATGCTAATCAGTGTATCCCACATTTATTTGGAAGATTCATGTGTTTCATGAACTTTACAAAATCATCTTCAACAAGCCTTATCAATATAGAATTCATTGCCTTTGCATTGGAGCTAAATTCTAACTTATCATCTTTGGAAGCTAACACAATAGGTTTTGTATATCCAGTCTCTACAACATACCAAACATCAACACCTAAGGCCATGATGTATGTTCTCATTCTAACCTTCCAGAAGGCAAAATTTGTTCCATCAAACATAGCAGGCTTATTGGTTGAAGTTCCTTCATGGATTTTCATGTTTAAGATTACTGATCTACCTTTAAATAAAAGGAACTTGCTCTAATACCAATTGTTGTAATTACTAAGACAACTGAGAGGGGGGGTGAATCAGTTATTACTGTGCTTAAACAATTTTATTCCTATTAAAATATTATTAACCTTCTCCAAATGATCCTCAATATTATGCAAGACATGAGCAAAATAAATAACAAACATAAATCACACATATGATATACACAGAGACAAATATTCATGAGGAAACCCATAAAGGGAGAAAACCTCTTCTTCTTCGAATGAAAGGAAATATTTTAAGTTCTTTGCATCATCTTTCTTTGAGAACCAACTCAAAATGAGGCTACAACCTTTTCTTTAACAAGCTGCAACTTACTGAGAGAACCAGATATTTGGTTTCTCTAGCACCCACTAGAGGGAAGCACCAACTCCCTGAGTGTTCAAAAACCAACTGGATGGAAGAAACAACTTCCACTCACATAGGCACCAACCTGTATAACAGAGAACAATGGTTCTCCCTTGCACCACCCTACCACCTTGGTTTTTCTGTCTACAACGAGATGGAAGCTACAACTCGTTGTGTTCAAGCACCCACTTGAAACCCTGAGGACAACAGTCCTCCCTAGCACCACCCTACCTCCCTAAGATATAAACATTTTCTTGTTGAAATTTATTACAGTGATACAATATTTATCAATGGCTTACTAGTCTCATCACTATTCTGCTACACTAGTCTTCTCTACTTGCATCAGTGTCTTCCTTCTCGCATCTTCTCACGCTTAATTTCTCATACAGTTTGTTGTTTTCACCATTTCTTCTCTATCCGTCTTATGTTCTTCATCTCTCCATTTTCTCCCTCAGTTCATGTTGTAATCTTCATTTCTTATAGATCGACTACTTTTTATAGAGAAACATCAACCTCTTTCTTTCATGACATTTTTCTTTTATTCCCGCTCTCATCATCCGTTACACTCTGCATCTGCAACACTCAAGTCGAGAATCTCGAAAACGCTCAGGAATCATGATTCCAACGCTCAGGGACAATGATTCAACTGCTCAGGAACAATGATTCAGTTATTGTAACTGAATCGTAACTGATCAATAAATCACGAGATGAAACAAAAACCCTTCGATCAGATTCACTTTGATCAACATCGTTGGATTATACAAGCATATGATTTTTGACTTTTCAATGCGTAACCTTCGATGTGGAGCCTGGAAGTGCTATCTCCTTCCTTAATATTCTACTGATGTGTCTTTGGGTGATTCTCTCATGTGACCACATTATTGTGGGAGTGACCAAAGGTGGTTTGAGGGAAATCCTCTTTTTTGCACGCAATTCACTATAGAGCTCCACATATGCCTTTGGTGATACTGTGGTTTTTATTGTGGCCTGCTCACAAAAAATTAAGACCCAAGCAAGTTCTGGCCCCGTAATGCGACGGGACCATCGATCTCATAGTCTTGACGGTGCTTCTAAACTAATGGTTCAGATCTGTCCTTTCAAGTTCTGCGGATCATATCTAACCTTCCTAAATCAACGATTTTGATTTATTCCGTGATCCGGGCTTTGGGAGTTTCAACTCTCAAACCCTACTTTCCTTCGTACGTCAATATTCTGGAGTCGATGATCCATGAACACCTATCCTTCTCAATCGATGGCTATGCCTCTAATTTGGGGATTTTACCTCTCAACTAGATCAATGGTCCTTTGTCCCCTTTCTCGATTAATGGTCAAGATCTACTTTTCTACTCTGGGCTTTGGCAATTTAAATTCTCAACCTTCACGCTCTCCCAAAATGATTTTAGATGGATTCCAGAGATTCCCACCATGTGTCCTCCTCAAATAAACGGTCCTTGTTCACTTCGGGACTTAGGCCTTCACGATATTCAACTCCTCTACCCTTTCTTTCTCCCGGAGCATTTCACCTGGAGTCCACGATCTAACGACGCATGTCCCCTTGAATCAGATGGTTGAGGCTTACTATGGGCCTTTACCTGAAATCCACATATTTACGCCATGTCTCTTCTGGATCACACGACCTAGATCCACTTCAGACGATCGGACGCTTGAGATTTACTCTAGACGATCTAACGACTAAGATCTATTTCGGATGATTGGACGATCGATATTTACTTCAACTCTCTGTGCTTTAAGAGTTTCATATCTCTTCGGATTTCACAATCTGTCACCATGTATCCCTCTGGATATGATGGTTGAAATATACTCTGGATCTCCAGCTCTCTAGGCTTCGGGAATTTCAATTCTGAACTGGTAATTCTTGAAGAAGAGATATTTTTGGAATCTCAGATCAGTTGAAATGTACTCCCCCTGACAATCAATGGTCGGTATTTTTCATTGGCGATTTTCACCTGATCCCCATCCACAAACTTCCGAAGTTTTGAATCTCATGCCACCTGTCCTCCTCAGCGATGGATGGCCCCAAATCACTTTGAGACTTCAAAACTTTGGAGAGCTCTCTCTCCTTCATGTGCAAAGCGCTAAGTCTTGCGCACCTTGATTTGATCGGACGATTTTTGATCCTCTATATTGGTGATCCAATGGTCGAGAAGACTCTCGAAGCAGATCCACAATCCAAAATTTTGATCCTGATCACATTTCTGTACTGCGCTTTCCCTTCTATGCTTTGATCTCTGCATACTATTCGCTTCTCCTCCCGAGCTTATGTTTTTCCTGTTTTCCATCATTGTTGTTTTTCTTGACATCAATGACAAGCACACTCTTCCTATAAAACATGCCAACACATACTTGGTATGTGGTTGGAGGCACTTGTTAGTAGTATTGTTGACACATGGTTTATGGATGATGTAGAATACTTGTCTTGGTATATTATTAGAAGCACACATTGATCTTGGTGATGATTATGAGTTGTTTTGTTATGCTTGGTTGATGCAAATCTTGGTGATATTGTGCATATGGTTGAGAGTTGTCTTGGTGATTAATCTTGGTGAGTAGATGTGATTTGGTTGATAAGATTGACGAGACAGGTTGTTGTGATAGGTTGTTTGGACAAGTTATTATGATAGGTTATTTGTACAGGTTTGGTGCATGGTTGATGCATATGTTTATGGTACAGGTTGGTGCATGGTTGATGCACTTGTTTATGGTACAGATTGATTGCAGGGAAGTGGTACAAGTTGGTTGCAGGTCAGTGGTACAGGTTGTTACAATTTTACAGTGGTATATCTCACAGTGATAGTGTGACAGTGGTTCCATCATTCTACTTCTACGTCGGGGTGGTTGGACAGGGCAAGGACAGGCGGTTGTAGCCACCTTCCGGTTGTAGCTAGAGAACAAAGGGGATTGTAGCCTTCTTTTGGTTATAGATAGAGAATTGGGGATTTGGAGCTTCCCTCGGGTTGTATCTTGAGAAACTAGGGGGTTGGAGCCTCCTTCCACTTGCAACCAAAAAACAAAGGAATTTGGCACTTCCAATGAATGTTATTCTTAAATACATATAAGAAAAAACATTTTTTGGTTTTCTCCCGCTTTGGGTTTCCACGTAAAAACACTGGTGTACTATGTATGTGTATGATTTCACATTTATTCATTGTTTATTTACTTTGCAACTATTGGATGATAATGCTACATTGATATAACACTTGCATTTTATGGTTAAAAAGGATTAAATTACTCTATTACTGATTCACCCCCCCTCTCTGTAATCCAACATATGATGCCACCACTGACATAAAATATCGGTGTATTATTGATTTCCTTGATACATGAAGGATTGTTGAACCAATTACATAGGAAGCTAGTATTACTGATCATCTAGCATATGCTACAAAAGGTGTTATTCCCACTAGCCTTTATATAGGATTATGAACAAAAGAATGAGGGTATATTCCATTCTTTGACTAGAATATGGAGACTCAAACTGAAGCAGGGCTCATTAAACCTACTATACAAATAGTATACATACAAATATATTCCATGGATAATAATGAATCCTTTTAGGTGTTAATATTGAAAGAGGATATTTCTAAATGGAAATCCATAGCTATGGCTTATGATAGAGGTGTAGTTTCTCTGACATAACATAAACAAGTCATACATAATATAAGGGAGAGATGGGATGAGTTTATTTCTCTTGATATAAAAAGTGGGATAATCACAAAGGAGAAAAACAATTATTGATCTTAAAGTAAAAGTGAAAACACTAAGGGCATAGAAATGACATTTAGGTACCCTTTCTCAATATCTTCTTAATTGTAGATGGTCTTTCCATGTCTATTCTATTTTTACAATAAGAACAACATTTCTTATTTCAACTCAAATCTATAGTTGAGGGAAATCCTTATGACCTCAAGTATGTGAAAAAAATCTTGGAAGCATTTTCCAACAGTACTGCAGAGGATGAAAACTTGTTATGCGACCTATATCAACTTGATATCTGCATCATTCATCACCAAAAATCGAATCCAAATGTTTTTTTTGGAGATGTGCAATTGAAATTCTTTACTTCTCTCATGAATAATCAATTATAGTGGAATCAAACTCAGTCTTCTATTAAGCATAATCAACAAAATTATAACATTTGGATATGTGAAGTGTATCGCTATCCTCATATTGTAACTAAAGCATGTCAAAAATTTGTCAAATCACCAAAAAAGGTATTAATAATAATAGAAACTCAACAAGAAGACATATTTTCCTACACTAGCTCGACATTAGTTGAATAGATGGATTATCTGTTATCAAGTAAATGTAGATGGGACAATTCTAATGAAGACACCAAAAGGAAATACCCTTTTAGCTTCCAACCTTCAACAAGGCACTAGAAAGGGTGGATAAATATATCAATTTTTTAGAGAAATGTGATCCAAGATTGTTACTGAATAAATTCCATTTTCCATTAATGTGTTTACCTGCACAAAGATACCATTTTTTCTATGAATTGGAGCCTTAGGTTGAAGAAATAATTTGATACATCATTGAACGTAATGATGGATACAATGTAGTGAATGAGAAAGGACATCCTACCTACAATGTTATCAATGTCCATCGAATACATTCATATTTTGACTCTAAATCAATTTGATTACAAGGTCACATGAGGACATGCAACATGTTCAGTTGCGGGGGGTGATGGGACTATGTTTTTGAATGATTATATCCTCTCTTTTCCTTTTATTTCCATGCCTCATTACACCTTTTTTACCTTCCCGTAACCATAATCATACCCATTTCAGTACAAATCCCACTTAGAAATACATTGGTCTCTTTATTGGGGATTTTAACGAATTATGTTGTACATTAGCTAGGAATAATGTTTTTTGTACCTAACTTGTAGATGAGTTTCTATATATTGGATGCTTTCTACATAAGTCAAAAGAACTTAAGTATGTTGCAAAAAAGACATACCGCTATAGATCCATGAGTAATTGTGAATTTTTATCAAGAATGTGTAGATGGCTTTGGGAGAACTTATGAAGAATATTCATAATTATTTACACTTTTCTATTGCGAGCAACCGATCTGGTTTCATAATTACTCAAGATATCCTATTTTTATCACTATTATAATTTCTTTTAATTAAATCTCTATTTTCATTAAAAGAATGTAATAGAATCTAGCACCACTTAAAGAATAAAATTTTATTCAAAGTGTATGGCTCTTAAATTTTTATTTAATGAGTTGTTAATCACTTTAGCAAAGAAAGATATGCTTTCCTTTGTTGAAACACACACTTACATTGAGAGGGGGGGTGAATCAGTGTCTGGAAATTTTGATTTCTTTTCACCTTTCATATATTAACTGAATTAATTGAATAAGATATATGCAGCACAATTAATTATTCATAAACATGCATGCCACAAATTGTATGAACTAGATAAAATATCTTGCTTTTATTTATTTAACATGAACGAATACAAATAAAATCAATCATTTAATATCTTCAACTTCAACTGAATATGAGAGATCTAACTCTCTGATGCAAGACCCAGCTTGTAGTTCTCAAATCCAACTGAGAAATGAGGAATCCAACCCTCATAACAAGACCCATTTTTTTTAATCTCAGATCCAATCCTCATGACAAGACTTAGCTTGTAAATAGGCACCAATCTGATATAATGAACTTTCATTCAATCCATTATATATATATATATATATATAGCAAACAAAGTGGAAAGGGTGTCTTTTTGGATATATATATATATATATATATATATATATATCCAAAAAGACACCCTTTCCACTTTGTTTGCTTGCTTTATATTCTTTTCCAAAAGGCATAGGGTTAATCCATTGTATCTTTCGTTTTGAATCAAGATGTATTTTGACATTGAAACATTGTACCCTTTCATTTAAATAATAATATTTAAACTTTAAACAATACCATTTTTCCTTTTTATTCTTTATTCATAATGCTCAAGATTTAACTCTTCTTTAATAATAATTGTGTATCGGTTCATTAGTTTACAGATCTCGAATTGTTGTGAATTCAATTCTTAATCAATACGTTCTCTCTTCAATCCAAAATTTGGGTGACTGTAATATCAAAACCACAAGCTTACCTACTAAGAAATTCCATAAGTGCTAGTGTTGCACCTTTTATACCTTGAGCACTCACATAGCCAACAACATAACCTTTTCCTTCCGGCTTTGGCCATTCATAGATTTTATGCTTTACCAAACTCTTGTTATCATCAAAGATATATCTTACAGAGTGTTACCTTTCAAAGTGGCTACATCTCATGCTAGCTAGTGGCTAGAATTACTCTAGAAATTATTAGATTGACGGTCTGGTCTAATCTTTGTGCAACTTGTGATGTGATAAGATCTTGTCCATTGATGTCTTCCTCCTCCTTTGATGGACGATTATATTTCAATCCTGCAACTTTGTTGGCTCCAGATCATTTTCAATCCATGTCGATCAACGGTTCTGACTTAATTAGTCATTGAGATGGAAAACTTTCATTTACTCCAGGACTTCAGAGATTCGGGACTACGGGATATTTATGCCTCTTTCTTAATTCCAACTATCCCCGTAGTGGCGAAGTTCTGCTCCACCATTGATATTTTCTCTGGTATCATCCAATGGTCTCGATCAAAAAACATGTTGTATCCTCCTTGCTAACGTCTACACAACTTAATATGTGCTTCTAAACCTTCATCATTGATCTAACCTTAAGACAAATGGTTAGATCTATATTACCACATTTTTTGTTGAAATTTGACTAATTTTAGATTTTAGATGATCGACAACTCCAACTTAATATTCAGTTGATATGGACAGTCCTCATTCATTTCACAATTTTGGGGCTCTAAGATCCTTTGAGTAACTCAAACTCATTTATCTCCGAAGTTGATTAATTTTGGAGTCGAGTATTTCCATGCAACTCTGATTTGACAGTTGACAAGATTCTAGGGCTTTGACCCTCCGGGACTTTGAGAATTTTGAGCTTTATCCTGTTCTTTAAATATTACCAAATTACCAAATAGTTCCACCACCATGGATCTTCCCCTAACTGAATCTGACAATTTTTGTTTACTCTTGGACTTCGTTCCTTTGGTCCCGCTTATCCTATCTTATCACTACACTTTATCAATGGTCACGAATGATCTCGTGATAGATCAATGGTTATATTTACTTCATGATTCTGGCCTTTAGATATTAGCTCATAAAATAATCTTGGATGTCCCCGAAGTTAGTAATACCAGACTGACATGGCTTGCTCACATCACTGTTGATGTGGCACTGGTTGAGTGGCTACCACGTGTCACCTTGATTTGTGACTTTTGCATACCTAATGTGCCAACTTTTCCTTGACACTTGTCACCAGCAAAGTGTTCCATGTGTCATCTTTATCTTCTTCCACATGTCTCCCTTATGGATCATGGCTCTAGACTACTGTATGTAACGGTTCGTATTGCTCCCAAAGTTTTTCCCTCGATCTGAAGGTTGTTTGGATTTTGTGACTTTGGGGCTTCGACCTTCATGCATTCTTGGTTTTTCTGAACTTCTTATCACCAGAGTTTACCACCTTATTTCCTTTAGTACAATTTGAAGGTTTAACATTTCCATTCCAGATCGACATTCAATGTTCAATTCTAGATTAAATCTTGATCTAATGGCTAAGAACTCATTTGAATCTCCTTCGTGATCAATGATTGGTGCTATTTCATGACTTAGGTATTTCATGGATTCTTCCTTGTCTCCAGTAATTTCCAAAGTCGTGAATTGGCAAAGTTACAAAACTTATGCTATCCTTCCACTTGGCTTCGATCAATGGTTGAGATTTCGACCTTGTTTCCACCAGCGATCGGATGACTGTGAACCTTCCCAAGTTTCATTCCTATCCCCGGTCAGCGTTCATGAGCACTTGAATTCTTTTTGCACAAGATTTCCCTATCTGCAAAACTCTTTTTCATCTTCACTTGAAGTGGCAAAGTGTTGAAACTTATGTTATCCTTCCACTTGGCTTCTATCAATGGTTGATATTTAAAGATTATTTCCACTAGCGATCAGATGACTGTGAACATTCCTAAACTTCAATCCTATCCTTGATCAATGGTCATGATCACTTGAAGTCTTTTTTCACATAATTTCTCTATCTGTAGAACTCTTTTTTGGCTTCACTTGAATGTGCTAACTCCTCCTGATATTTAGGAACATAGGATCACTATTGATCCTATCATGATCAACAGTGATAAAAAATTGCTTCTCCCCCAAGGTGATATTTATTTTTTCTTTGATTATTGTACATGTTTTATTCATGTTTCCATCAATGACAACACACAATCAATAATGCCAACAATCTCCCCCTTTGTAATTGAGGGAAACATATATGTAAAAAAAATACTTTTTCTCCCCCTATCACTGATCTCATTTTCAAGTTTGGAAGATTGAAATTTTACTGATACCAAATTTGTCTTACTATTTCCCCCCCTTTGACATCCATGACAAAGAGTTAAACTTTTACTACTTTTCTCCCCCCTGTGAATGTGCCAATTGTTAGCTCAATCTCTTGGGATTTTGTATTCAAATAGGGAGTCTTATTGATACCAATTTTTTGTAGTGATCAAGTATTTTAAACCTAATCCAATGACTTCTTTATTTTATGACCAAATTAAATAATCCCCCTGAGTTTTTACTATTTCATAAGGTTTTACATTCTTTGCCTTTGTCATAAAGTACAATGGGGTGAATCTTACTAATCTTGTTGATCTGTTTCTTCTTCTTCATGATATTCTAATTTTTTCAAGAGTATCGATTGACACCAATTGATACCAATTGATCATAAACATTGATACCAAATGAACATTACCAATTGATAATTTTCCATTTATAATCAATTGTTAAAGTATGTTATCACATTTAGTTCTTTTATTCCAAGAGATCTTTACTATTCTTTGATACTATTAATAACTTTGCGTTGTTCATACTATGCATTTATATATTTTGAACTCCTTTGTTGCTTTCTTCTTTAGATATTTTTAGTTTTATTCATCACACAATTCTACAGACTGATTTTCTTTTGAGAGTTCATCATCATTACCATTGTTTTGTGCACCAAACGTTTATTCATCTTCTTCTTTTGGCATTTTTCTTTCATTGGCTAATGGACTATTGATCTACATGATATTGTCAAGATATGTTATTGTGTCATATTCTTTTTTAGAAACTCTCATTTATTGAGCTTGATCCATTTCATATTCAAATACTTGAATTTCACATTCCTTATTAGGAACTTCACCCATCATTATCTTGTTATCAATTTCTTCATTTTCAGGTGCCAGATCATCTTTCTTTCTTTCTATTTCATATTTTATTCTCCATATATTTTCGTAAAATCTTTTTTTTGTTGGATATTTTTTTTCTAAATTTGTCCTTTGATATTATTCATCTCTTCTCTTCTTCCAACCATCATTATATTTTCTTCCTGACTTGTATGAATTATTTCTCCTGGATGGATTTCTTGATTTTCTATGGTTTTGAGATTTGTGGCCAAACCTGTCACAATTGTAGAAACTTATGGTATGACAAAAAATTTATGTGTGGCCAACATAATTGCATCTCCAAGATCTCATTATGTTATTGAACCTTCTTGAATTTTTATTTTCAGGACTCTTTCTCTCCAATGCTTTGTTACCAAAGTTATGACAAGAAAAGCAACAAATATTGAAGGTGTTTCCATACTTGATTCTGTTGTGACATGAGAACCTTGTCTTTTGATATGTTTCTTTTTTTTTACTTTTATAGTTTCCTTCCTTGACAAAGTTCATTGTTTTTTTTGGTTTCTAACTATATCTTTTTTCCTTTGAGGAGTATGATCCTTTATCATGTTTTTGAATAGTGCTCCATTTTCCACCTTCTTCTTTCTTATTGTACCCAAGACTGGTTTTGTCATCAATTGATCTTTGACTATTCCATATCCTATCCAGGATGGCTAAGTTGTTCTAGAATTTCATATTTTGTTTTTTCTTTTCATTCTTCTTTTTATGTTGATAACTTCCATTTTCAACATGTGACATGTTTCTTCCTTTTTACTCAATTGAATATTCAAGGCTTATTCGTTTTCCTTATCTTCTTCAAGTTGATGTTATGAAGAAAATCTCTCTATGGCATGGGGTAAACCACAACATATGGAAATGACTACAGAAATAAACTCTAATATCAAGTATGCTATATAAACAATTATGCTATCAGGACAAGATAATGACCTTGTCCAGACGTTCGATGAAGTCCACCGTTGAGCACTTGACTCAAAGCAATACACTTGCAACTTGTCCTTAACAACCAAGAAATGAAATCATATGGTGATTATATATAAAATTATCACATTCAATAACATAATCCATCAATATTAATAACAAATATGCCCATGGAATAACAATTCAAATATTTGCAAGACATTAATTGGATGATAAAAGAGTATTTCTATTAAAATGTAATCAGCATAAGTGAATGAATTGAAAACTTCCATGTCAGCACGGTTCGGAACCGAGAAACTAAGTCCCTTCCAGTGGGGCCTCCACCATTTCAATCCTCCACCAAAGGAAATATCATATAAGAGAGACAATGAGGTTCTCAATCAGGTAGGGAAGAGCTTGGGGGCTGAAGAATTTGTTCAAACTTAAAAGGATAAAGGGATGCAGACTTAATATGAAGTGAATAATTTCTCTAGAGTTTGCTCTCAAATTTGAATTCTTCTCCTCTTTTTCCATGGCTTGGATAGGGCCCATTTATAGCCTTCAAATGGAACTGAAGGGCCGAGTCAGAACGTTTTCAGTATATGGAAGGTCAAGGATCATGGATCTCATGATGTGACATGGAAACCTTACACCATTTTTTAATTTGGGCATAAAACCCGATATACGCAGGTTGTAATGGTGCAACTTGCATATACACATGTTGTATAACTATTAGGGCATGCATATGTGGAAAATATTATTTTTACCTCTAGGAACATAAAAATGGACTTAAAGTGAGGAAAATATTGCTATAACAAATTCCCCCTAATGTGTGAGTTCAGAGGAGTATATGTGATGGCAGAAATACATTATAATACCCAAAAGTGGAGTAACAAAGACCCAGTTGGACGAACTAGTTTCTCATGAGAATATTGCAATCTGTATTAACTTTGCGCACATGGCTGCCAATTTGAATTACACTGTAGATCCATGTGAAAATATATCAAACAACTGTTCATGGCCATGAATATGCAACACAATTGTGGCTACATGCCAAATGTTTTCATAGTCATGAACAAGGCCTAGTAAAACTAGTTTCAAAATCAATCTGAAGATATCTGTATATGATGGAGTACAATTTGATCTCTCCATGGTCACTAAAGTCACATAGGTATTGGTCCAATGAAATATAGCAACAACTCAGGAAATTTGTGACTATGAACCGATGTCTTCAAGTCTTTTACATGACCCGCCAAAGGTGCAAGTCTACATTATGTGAATAAAGGAGTTGAGGTCGAACACAATGAAACTTCATTTGATTACCATTCATTAAGGTATATCGTTAACAAACGTGGAACAACCTAGCGATAATGAAAGTGGGTATCAAGGCACTGAGTACATTCTTACAAGTGTGAATAAAAGAGTTGAGATCGAACACTTGAAGGATCCATCGATTAGAATACATTGATGTATTCCCAACTATCGATGGCGAGAGAACCTGCCACTGATGACTACATGCCTCTAGGTCTCATTTCCAGAATAGATGGCTTGAAGTTGATGGAAGGAGACCCGTTGAAAGGAGAGAATTGAGGCATCTATCATCATTCAGCATGAGGTTCAAAGAAGGAGCTTGATAATTTGGAGGAAATCGGGCGAAGAACATGCTCACAAACCGACGACACTGTGCATCTTTTGTGTGTGCCAGATGCAAGTGGTACACGAAAAAGACCCTCTGAATAACAGCCAATAAGGAAAATTGTTGAGAAAGGAAAGGAAACCACCAATAAGGCTAATAGCATCCAAGACACTACACGAATCCCAATTTGTGAATATATTTCTTATCGTCGAACACAAGGGAAACCCCCAGTGAGTGACCAACGATGAAATTTTGACTGGTGGCTTCAAGGTTACCTACCAATGGTGAAAGTAGGACCATGGTGCATGATATGAATACAAATTCATGTAACTCTGAGACACACTGAGGGTATGGTTGACATGAAAAGTCAAGATTTTTGAGGAATGGATGACACAGGTTGATAGACATCCTTTGAGCAAGAGCATGAGACATATGGAAGACTCTAGCAGCATAGACTCAATGATGAAAATTTGTGATGTAGGAGGCACCAATCAAACTCTCCATAGGGACTGGAAGAGTAACCAGTCAGGGGAGTAGTCTCTAAGTAATGAGATTAGCTTCCTAAGTTCATGCTAAACCCAACATTTTGATGACAAGTGGACTCAAAAGTTTGTGTTTTTTTCAAAGGAGACTTGACTTCTGCCAATATAAGATAATAGTTTTTTCCTTCCTGTATTTTTTTTTTCATAGTCAAATGAATGTTATGATATAGAGGAGGAAACGAGTGTCATAAGTAAGCAACTAGATCCATAAGTGGAACATACCTATGCTCAATGCAAGGAGGTGAATGCAAGAGATGGACACTAGGGGGAATATTTCCTCTTGGGTATAGGGTGTCAAGTTGCAAAGGATATAAACAAGGCCCTTCTTGGTTGATGATGCAAACTGCTGAGGTGATAGGCTTATAATGCGAAGGAGAGAACTAGCAATAGGATCAATACTGCAAGCAGGAGAGTGAGATGAAATTACAACTTAACTCCAAATAATGTCCTTTTTCATGATATTAGTCTACTTGTTTTGAAAAAGGGGTAGACTTACACCAAATAGATGTCTTTTCAAATGCAATTTACGAGTGTGAAAGAGACAAGTTCACTCGACAATATTTTTCGCTTTTTGAGAGAGTAAGAAAAGAGCTTAAAAAAGACTCATTGGGAGTCCCACTAGGTATAGGTCAGCATTATTATGAGTAAGAAATGAGGTTCAAACGTAAAGTCATGTATTAGCTATAAGGGACTCATGGTTCTATGGACAAAAATCTTTGCATGGGCACCGAATGGTGCATAGGATCTAGCTAGGGTACCCATGTTTGGTAAGTCTCTACCATTCAATAAAGACACTTTTAGTTGCAGAAAGAAGGTTATGTGTCGCTACTAAATGGGTTCGTACCTAAGGCATATGAGTTGTAGTCATAGGATGATGCAAATATGAATAATGGATTGATGACCTCTCATATATGTTGGTTGACGAAAATACCTGTCCAAACTTACAAACGGGAAACATGGTGCTCAAAAACACAAGAATCCCTGGATAAAACCACCAAAACCAACTCCATCCACTGTCATATTAGTCCATTAGGCAAAAATATTAGAAAAAACTATGCAAAGTGGGTAAAATATTTCTATAAATAGTAAAAAAACCAGTTTTACTGTACCATTTGTATTTTTTACCCAAATAGTGCATTTTGGACCAAATTGCCCCCAAATTTCAACCGTTGGTTGTGGGATCCTCCAGTGATGGAATCAACAAATGTCTGGACCAAGTAATTAATATTTCTCCTCTATTTATTTCTAGTGGATTAAAATTTGCAATTATTTCTCCTTTTTCGAGCATTTTAAGGTGCATATTATAAACTAGGGCATAAACGAGATATAGGTCATCGGGTCATGTATACACATACCTATATGCGACTTCTTGCAAAAAAAATAGTGTATAAGAAGCCCTATACATGATTGTGTAAAATGTAGCTCACATACATGTCCGTGGATATGGTTTTTTAAATGTTACTAACTCAAAAAAAGGTTTGAATCTTGCAGGACGGTGCTAGAGTGGAGATAAAGAGAGAATGAAGAGGTGGATGCTGCAGTGGAGGGAGATCCAAGGGCCCAGATGGATTTAAAAATATGTGGGATATATAAATTTTGGGCTCTCAAAGGTACGAGGGATCAAGTGAGACTGCTCTAGCTGCTAGTGAACTACTGGGATCCGAATACTGAAACCTTCAACCTTGATGGACAATCATTGAGGATTGAATTTGAGGACATATACTTATTGAAAGGATTTTCATGTCAGGGTGAGGTGGTTAATGTCAAATCTGATGGAGCTAGGAGTGGCATGAAAATAGAGGATCATAGAGCCACTCATTGCATTACAGGGATAGAGAAGGTAGGGAGCCAACTTCTGATTAGAGCGATCAAGAATCTAAGTATCAAGATTGTTGTCTTAGTGTTGAAACGTATCATAGGGTCAGCCTCTTTGCACCAAGAATCAAGGCCACTTATTTTCTATTAAGTGGAGTGGATGCAACCCACGGTTTACGACTAGTGCACCTCACTGTTGGTCAACATGAAGATCCAGTTGAAAGACTGCAAACTGGGTAGAAAGAGGAACTTCAAGTTCGCATCTATCTTGTGTAGGTTTTTATTGAAGTGGGTTCCAATATTGGGCCCTAGAGTTGATATTTTTTCGCATGGACCTCGTGATCCAACCATGGCACGATGGACTAAGGTGATGAGGCAACAAGGAGGGGGTAGGGTACCAACACCCTACAATGACAATTTTTTCTTTTGGTGGAGTTGGAAGATGATGGCTCTGGAGGACTACCCTTATGCAGGGATTGACTTCAAAGGAGATCTAGACATGTCGTTACCACGAGGTCTCGCCCATAGATACATAGGTATGCTAAAGTTTTTGAATATTTCATTTTTTTGTATTTTTGTATAAGAAAACAAAAATATTTTTAGATGATGTCAAGTACTAACTAAACATGTATGTGATGCAGACATGGGTCCACGATGTCTGGACGAGATTGCATGACACAGGAGGAGGCACCAGGGGGATGAGCTAGCGGGAGGGGACGTTGATAGAGTTCTTCAAAAAGTGCAGGGAAACCTGTCTCATTTGATGCAAAGAATTCCAATGGTTCAGGTAGAGGATCTGTTGGAGGTGATGCAGCGGGAGGTGGTAGGTGTGCCCCATGCTTGGGTACGACTCTTTCAGCGTCTCACAAATACCATAATATGCTATCATGACACACATCTGGTGCCATAGGCGTAGATGTCGTGATTATTGTATGATCGACCGTATATGTATTTTGAGGGCGTGACCCCCAATTTTGTACTATAACACCATATATTTTGGAGATATAAAATATATAAAATCCATTGATCTTCGGATTTACTTATATTACAATGTGTACATTGATGAATTTTTTTTCTTTGCTTTAGTTATGTGACAAATTCCAATTTAAAACAAAATTAGCATATGCATCTGATACATAATTAGAACTTTTAGGTATGTGATGATAAGTAATAAAATCAAAATGTCATTCCAAAAGTCGTACCCATAATAATCGTTGGAGTAAAGTAGGGTCTCACACACAGTAATTGTTGTTCAACTGACATACTACTAACTGGGAGTCCAAGCAAACTTCTAAAGAGTGAATACCATGTTAAATGGCATCGCGCAAAAATTCTATAATGGTGTTATATTAGGCCACATTATTCGTCGATGGCCCTACGATAACGCCACCTGAAGACACCATTAGACCCTCAGGTGAGTAGACAACCCAAGTGGCAAAAACGAAGTTCCATGTATGATAAATGGCCCTATCTGTGAATCCTAGGTAGACCAAAGACTTCATTGAAATCTTCCAACCAAGGTAAAACTTGATAAACAAGTTGAAAAAAAGAGGGAAAAGATATATACACTAAAATACACTAGTATACAAAGAGTTACACCCAATCTTGGGTCTTAAGCGTAATATATTTTCAAGTAGAGCCCAATCCTGGGCTCAACCAACATATTCCCTTAGTAATATTCTAATTCATAGGCCCATTTTTCTAAGACACGTCGTACGATATAGGGACCATGCCACATGGGTTTAAACTTTCCTTCCCCCAATGGTTCTTTGGATTGGTCATACATAAGGATGAATTCACCCTTAGACTACTGTCGAAAACAGACTGACATATCATATTGGACATTGACACGTCGTTTATTCGCTTCGATATTCATGGAGGCATCTTGAATCTACTTTTATAGGATCTCTAGGTGTACGAGGCATTGCTTAAGATCGGAAGTGTCAGGTAGGAGCACAACTACCAATATAAGAAAATGGATTTCATATTCAATAGGTAGGACCAACTCCACACCATGCACTAACTAAAAAGGAGAAAAACTGGTGTAATTCTTAACCGAGGTTCGGTATGCCCAAAGTGCGGGATAAAGCATGATATGTCAGTCAAATTTTCTTTGGCTGACAATTTTCTGCATAATGGTATTGAGAGACTTGTTCACAGCCTCTACTTGTCCATTATCTTGGGGCTAGTAAGGGGAAGAATGACCATGTTTACACGCCAGTTTCGATGCTAATTCTTTTATCATTTTTCTCTAAAAGTGACTTCCATGATCAATGACAATCTCCCTCGTGATTCTGAACTTGGCTATAATTTGATTGAACACGAAGAAAGCAATGGTATTACCATTGGATTTAACTGTACGCAGGGCCTCATCCCACTTAGTAAAGTATTCTATGGCCACGATAATGTGTTGATTCCCCCAAGCCAAAGTTGGGTTGCAATCCACAAAATCCACCCCCCACTTGGTGAAGGGACCAAAAGTAACGACTGGATGGAGAGGGGTTGTATGAGAGCGCATCTTCCGAGTGAATGCCTGGTGGGGGTGACACTTCTTAGATGGAGAGGGGTTGTATGAGAGCACATCTTCCAAGTGAATACCTGGTGGGGGTGACACTTCTTAACTACTTCGACACAGTCTTTAAAACAATATAGCCAAAAATAATCGGCTCACAAAATGTTTTGGGTTCTCGCAAGCCCGGATAGATGACAACCACAAGCCCCATTGTGGCAGCCATTTATAACAGACTCGGCTTCCTCGTGATTCAAGCAATGGGGCAAGATACTGTCTACTCCTCGGTGATACAAAGTGTCACCTACGATAAGGTAATTCTTAGTTTGGTATCGTATACATTGTCGGTCATCTCTCGAGAAATGATGAGGGAAATTCAAAGTTTGAATATAGAAAACAATATCTCTATACCAGGGGTCTAACGACGAGACAAGGAAAATGTATTCATCTGCAAATGAATCAACATGAATAACATCCTCATCTAACTAAGGGAAGTTGAATATTAACTCTGCAAAAAATAGTGTTTTCTTGGACTTCGCATAAGCGAAATCGAGATCAAATTATTGTAAAATGAAAATCCATTTATTGTATTTTCCCCCTATGATACGTTGAGTGAGGATGTATTGAAATAGATTGACATCAACAACCACAATAGTTTTTCAAACAAAAATATAGTTTTGTAATCATTGAACTGCGTGAACAACAACCAAAGCTATCTTTTCGACATGAGAATATTTGAGTTTAGGGTTGACTAAATTTTGACTAAGATAGTAAATGGCGTGCTCATGGAGCTCATCATCCTTCTGAACCAACACCATACCAATCGTCTCTTCGGACGCGGTGATATAAAGAAATTAGTCTCTACCATAGTCCGAAGACTTTAGCAGAGGCATCGATACCAAGACTTTCTTCAAAGCATCAAAGGGTTCATGAGCTCGCTCATCCTATATAAAAGGAGTGTCCTTCTTCAAGAGGTGCATGAAACCCTTATTTATATTGGCATAGTTCACTATAAATCGTCGTAAAAATTTAGCTTTCCCCTGCAAACCTTGAATTTGATAAATAGTGCACGGGGGAGGCAATCGAAGTATTGCCTCAACCTTTAATGGATCCACCATGATCCCAGTATCAGAGACTAAAAATCCTAGAAGTCGACCTGACCTAACACAAAATATCGATTAATTATGCTTCAAACAGATGCAATAATGGCGACATCTTTCAAAAAATAGAAGAAGGTGTGCAGGGTGATCCACTCTCTTACATGAGTGAGCAGCGAGGTCGTCGAGATAGGCTTGTAATATTTTCTTGAGATCGTGAAATGAAAAGGTCATAGCTCGTTGGAAGGTTTCTCTGACATTCTTAAGGCCGACAAGCATCTTCTGGTATGCGAATGTACCCCAAGGACAATTAAATGTCATCTTATGTTGGTCCTCGAGCTTAATCTGAATTTGGTTATACCCTGAAAATTTTTCCATAAAAGAAAAATATTTGCTTCCTGCACATTCATTGAGAATCTGATCAATGAAGGGTGTCGGGAAGTTGTCTTTGGGATAGGCCTTATTCAGGTCATGGAAATCCATGCATACATGGATGGTTCCTTGATTTTTATTCACAATAACGGGATTGGATACCCATTCAATGAAGGGACCTAAGTAGATAAATCCAGTGTTAAGAATCTTTTCTACATCTTCCTTAATAGTAGGGGCCTTCCTAGGATTGATAGCTCTAAGTTGTTGGTGAACAATTTTAGCATACGGGTAGTTTTTAATCTCATTTTTGGCAATTCAAGGATCGATTCCTAGCATCTCTTCATATGACCAAGCGTGGAATTATTTGAAGAGCTCGGTGTAGATCATTATTTCTTCCAGTGAATAATCTACACCAATGTATACATTTTCAATCTTTCTAGGAATACAAGAGATATCGATCATGATAGTAGAAGAGATACTCTCCATGTTTCCTTTGGCATAAATGTCATGTGTATCAAGTGGAACTATGGTGTGACTGACTATCTCACTCAAGGTAGATCTAAAATCATCTTGTTCGATTCTAACAAGCTCTGGGAGAAAATAAGAGAGATGGTGCATATCATCCCATGGCCTGTCAAAACCATTCATGGCCTCTACAATTGCTTAATGTGAGGGTAAAGTATCGTCAGGCAGTCATGTGAACTATATGATGAGGTGGTCCACATAGGCTCGAGAACAAGATCCTCCTCGTCCTTCGGGAGGTAACAAGATTTGGATTGACAGAAGAGTCAAGAACAACTTGATACACTATCTCAACCATTGATAGTGGAATAGCCATTCCAGTATGTAACTGACCTTCACCAGACACAATCGAGCAAGGTAGGGTCCAAGGATCATTAAAATACAAAGTGTGGAAAGGAATGGACTGCATTGACGAAACAAACTTATTAGACATGGTGTAAATATGATGACCCAGTGCCATGAATTTGAAGGTACCGATAAGGGATGAATAAATTTTGACACAGATATTCTCAGTTGTCGGCTGATAATTGGCGATCACAGGGATCAATGGTCCAACCGATGCATTGGGACTAGCATACACAAAGGACAACTGGTTGATTTTCACGATCTTCCCATCGTGAGGAAAGAAAAGAGTATAGAAGATGGACGATACGATTTCTCTCATATCATAAGTCCAATTACGTACTAGTAAAAAGTTATAGTCGAGGGGCACATCGACCACCTCAACATCCACCTCCATCATCTTCCCACCTAACTGGACCGGGAAAGAAGGAAGAATACCGTGAGGGTGAAAAGAACGACCGTCAAAAGCATTCAACATGGTTGGAGATTGAGAAAGGGTTGGAGAGCCAAGGGATTTCCAATAGACCAAGGACATCACGCATGTTCTATCACCTTCATCAACAACAGTGCATTTGATGGTATACTTTGAGTAACCCATGTCGATTTGGAAATCCACATGGTAAGGCAAGTGAGGCTTCACATCCGTGACATTGAAATTGATAACTTTAGAGACACAAGAATCTATAGCTCCTAACACAAATAACAAGGCATTCCTTTGTGAAGGACATGTCTGGAGTACCTCCAGAGTCGAAATCGCACAAGGGGTTTGACCTAGATCCTCAACAATAGAGTAATTATGGGTGGCTCTAGCATTAAGATTGTGGGTAGAGCGCTTGAGTACTCCTTTTGGAATAAAAAGAGGGGGCTCTAGTTTCTTGTTCTGTAAATGTGTATATGGAGGAGGTGGACACTCTAGACTAGGTACAGTATGTGAAGAACTGTAATCACGAGACCGAGTGGCTACATTAACCTCATATTTAACCATATTGATGCATAGACAGTCACTGTCTTGCATCGGTGGGTTTTGAGTCCCACTCACCGCATTTCTGGCATTCAAGGAGCTCGAGCCCATGTGATGATTATATGGAAAAGGATTAGTCAGCACAACAGGAAGGAGAGATAAAAGCCTCGCAACTTTCACAAGTTTGGGGCACAAGTGGGTAAGGTAATCACCTGTACAAAGATTGTAGGGAAAATTCACCTTATGCCTTTATTTCTTTCCCTCGCCAACATTATTATTCGACTTCTCATTATCACCGTTGTCCTTGGGTTTATTATTATTCTTCCCACCCTTACTATTGTTACCACGTCCTTTCTTTTTATTCCCTCCTAGTTGCTAGTTACCATTCAGTCTGGTCGACGATTTCATAGAATGTACATCTTCTGACTGAGTGGGAATGGAGGACACAGACGAAGATGGCCCTCCTATTGACTGGTTTAGATACAAATCTTTCAACTGGCTTGTCACCAAGTATGCAAATTTCACATTGGTAGAGCCTACAATGCCATTGACCCGAGGCCCGAGATTTTGTCTAGGGTCATAGTTTGACGTCGGTGCATTTGGAAAAAAATTGTATAACATCCTAGACTAATCATATATAATATCTAACTGTTGGGCTTTAAAAATCACTTCTTCCTCAGATCTAACCCTGGATGTAGAAACATCCTTCGAAATATAAGGTTGTAGATACTTAAGGAAACACTCTAGCAGGAATTTTGGAGGTATGTAAGCCTTTATCAACCTCTTTCGTCTACGCCACTCTTGGATGTGATCCGATATATGGATGGATTTGTCTTGACGGAAGGCCGAAAAAATTTCTATGCTAGTATCATAATGAACTGACAATTGGAAGTGGTTGAGGAAGACTAAAACCATCTAATTAAAAGTTTTGTATGCCCCCCCTAGTAGCTCTATATACCATTTCACGGAGACCCCTGTGAGGGTGCATTAAAAAAATCTTAAACAAATGAAATCATCATTAAGGGAGTTTGAAGAGCACAGAAGGTGAAAAGTAGTGACATGAAAACCAAGATCCTCACTAGTCTTTCCTTAAAATTTTGGAATATTCGAAGGAATCTTGGTGGGGATGAGGGGCCATGTCATATCATGATGCACAGGGGCATTCATTAATATAAACAAGTCTAGCAGATTGAGCGTGGCCAGAAAAGGGAGATGGGGTTGCAACATCTCCCCCCAAGATCTTTGGAAAGATTGTTTTTGGGGAATCGCAACCCATCCAGGGTTCACGTATGCATCATGTCCCTTTATGGGATTGTAAGACACTCCTTCGAACTAATTCATGAATGGTTGGTTGGGCACCATTCTAGTAGGAATGTTATGGTGAGGGTTGTAAAAATTGCCTTCATCCAGAGTGGTTCTAGGTTGGGGGTTGCCCAAGGTATGAAACTGACCTCCTCCAAGTGTGAATCTAGAGGATAAAGGTGGATTTGTCATGCTAGACGTGTTTCTCGGAATCAATACATAGGAGGTAGGTGTAAAGGACAGACCGTAAGAAGCATCTTGTCCGCGAGGTTGACCACTCCATGAAGGACCATTAGGACCAGGATTAGACCCGGGGTGAAAAGGAGGAAGGCCTCCAACTATAGGATTTGTTTGTGGGATATGATCACCACCAATCGAAAATGGATTATGTGAACGAGACATGCCCCCAATTCCAATACTCGTATTTGGATTAGATGATGGGATGGAGGATGAAAATTGCAATGTGAAATTCGACATACCATAAGAAAAAGGGCTAGAGGTCATAGGGATGGACTGAATATTGTAGCCGAGTGAGTGACAAAGGGACCCAAAAGGGTTCATGGCTATAGGTTGAGTACTCACTATAGGACAAACAAGAGTGATGATAGGGACCTCCGACACTACAACCATTGTGGTTGAAGGTGTCGAAGGAGTACTATTAACTATAGTGGGTATGGGATTCGAAGGGCTCCCAGTATATTTTTGACTCGATTCAGTACTCATCCTTCTATGATCACAAGTCTGGTAAGTGGAGGTGTGTGTACCATGTTTTATAACTTTACACCTTTCAGAAGAGAAAGACTCAAGATGCAGTGGTAATCGTAATAAGCGTCGAGACCTACGAGGAGTTGGTCTGGATCCACGATGACTCAAGACTTGAGATATAAAAACAAATCCTAAGGCCAAATAGTAATAAAATAGCACACCGAAAATAAACAAAAGGCCAATATGCACAAAAATAGGATAAAGTGGTTGAAGGGGGCCTCCCTCCCTAAAGTAGGTATGCCTTGCCCAAGAGGGGCCTGAGAATCCTTGCAAAAGATCAGAGGTATGATAATCAATTATAAGGGCCCTCATGGGCGTAACAACCAGTCAGTCAAATCCCCCCGGAGAGGTAATCCTCCATAAAGGTTGTGTGTTGTCTGACCCTTATCTGACACAGGGTACCTGCAGAATAACCCATGTAAGTAACCTATGTACTACCTATGTCAAGCAACTAAGCGACCATGATATAACTGATGTGCTAGAGAATAGTTGTAAGTTAGGTCCACCATATGGGCAGGGTAACAAATCCTGAAACCTCAAAAGCACCACCTCTCACATAGGTAAAAGCACTAGCAAGATCCCCATATATGAATAGATCCCCAGAAATATATCTGACACTAAGAAGGTATTGGGGGGATATCCCCTCAACCAACCTCACACAACCTCGTTCTTAACTCTGGTGTAAGCGGAGCCTCTTGACGTCACCAATTATACAATGGATTTCACCACTCCCTTAGTCAGACACATATGTTGATTTGATATCCTAGGAGAAGTTTGTTGATGGGCGAAATCAACCGTCCGTCAACTGAGAGAGTGGAACCGGTCCGGGGTTGTCTAATAACCCAAGCCGTTTGGGATGAACCACCCTGACGGGTTTAGCGGCTCCGTTAGCCGATCTAAGGTCCTAAGAAAACAAAAAGAAAACTAATCTAAACTAACTAATCTAACTAAAACTAAATAAAACAAACTAATAAACTAATCTAACTAAAACTAAATAAAACAAACTAATAAACTAATCTAACTAAAACTAACTATCAAACTAAACTAGAACTAATTATTAAAACAAACTAAGCTAATCTAACTATTCTATATATACAATCTACTAATTAATACTAAACTAACTCTAACTAATTAACTATCTACCTACTAACTGAAATATAACTTATTCACAAAATGTACAATATCCACAATTTACAGATTTAAATAAAACCTGAAAAACTCATTAATATTCTGCCCTAAGACAACAAAAAATATTTTTGTTGATTTTATACTTTTATGAACAGAAATAAAACATAAAACTGACTAAACTAAATCACTAATCTAAACTACAAATATATCTAACTGAGATACTAATAGTATACTAACAAATTCATGAAAATAAATTACAAACTGACCTGGAGAAATGCTCCAGATTTGTCCTATGTATGATGACTATTTTAGCAGATCGAAGGGAGGAAACCCGCACCGAATTATCCAGGAGCTTTTCGTAAACGATAGCTGCAGTGATCTTCAAGTGTGTTTATAGGACAAACAAGACATAAAAATCACAACAATCATATGATTTATAAATCTCTACAATTAGATAAATTCGTATGCAAAGACTTATACTAAATAATTCAATTGATGAAGAAGAGAAATCTGTCATTCATAAACTGAACCAAGTAATTGCTGTTTTTTTAAATATTGAAAGAAATTAGACATGGATCATATTAATTAAATCACATCATTTTGCAAAAGACTATGATAGCTAAAGTAGTCACTAATCAAATGCAAATTGATAAGCATAAACTTGAAACAAAAGATTGATATTATGAAAAGCGAAAGTTGTAGAAGAACATCAACTTCTGTCTCAGTTTGTATTAGGAACCCATAGCCTGGTTCTCCCACAAGTGAGGATGATCCTTATTACAAAAATAATAAGTATTTATAAGTTTTCCACAGGGTAAAACCTCTGTGTGGAAGTTATCAAAATTGTTTACATAAATCTCAGAAGATATCCCAATTTTAACTAAACTAGGAAATTACAATAAAACTAAACACACAAATATCCCCTAGACTGTCCAGCATGTCCCATGCAATTCGAATTTACCTGAAAATGACCAAAAATGAACAACTTAGAAGGATTCTTTATTAATAAAATGAAAAAAATCTAATCCTATAGACTAGCTACAGAATCTTGCGATTCTGTAGCTGCTCTAAATAAGACACAGAATCAGTATTAAAATCGATTGAAAATATTTTTAAGAATCAAATGCAATTAACATCCAATAGCTATTTGAAAATGAATCATTCAATTTGAAAATGTTATACCATTCGAAATCAAATAGGATCAAAATCAATCAACCGAATATAGAGATAGGTGTACTCTGTTTCGTTTGTTGCCAAGAGTCGGGTAGACAGAATCATAATCAAACAATTTTAAAATCGTTTCATATCCAATTTGAAACTGATATAATCAAACAAATCACAGGCAATCGTTGTGCTTCCTCAACAACCTGAGATACGATCAAACTCAAACAATGTCACTTTTCAAATCGTTATAAATGTATGGTCAAACGATCTAGGCCGTGAGCGAGTCAAACCATAACTGACTCGTAACTGTCCACAAACGAAATCGTAACAGGATCAATCAATTAATAACAGAGTTCGTAATAGATATTCGATCGTTGTTATTAGCCAAATGGGCCGACAATATCGATTTACCTTGACCAAAATCATTTCTTTTAAACGAATTATAACTGGATTTGATAGTGATAACAAAATCAATCAATTCGTTTTGCCAATTAAAATCAAACAGAGCAGCTTTTACGATGCGAATCCAGCTCATGAAAATGATCAAATTGACTGAAAATAAACAGCAATCCAATCAAGCGGATCAAACAACAAGGATTTAACATAGTCATCGTTAATAAAAAATCTTCCATGATTTGGGGTTGAATATCGTTTGCACAGGCTTTAATGAAAGCATCGTTTCTGAAAAAACAGAGTCGTTCTTCCCAAATTGGAAACAATCAGAGTTGTATTTCAACTTCGAATATAACACAGCATATGTAACAACCAAACTCATGAAATCATTCGACGATCACCGCATACTAGCCATAACGACATCAAATCATGATCGTATGCTAAATCTAGCATGAAGAATTTTATGTTTAAATTGGATACAAACAAATTCACTTGACAGCAAATCATCAATTTTAACTCAATCGAACCAATCAAATCCAAACATGATCGTATTCTAAATTGAGCAAGAGAAACTTCCTGTTCAGAGTAGATACAAAACGAATTCAATTGAAAAGAAACTATCAGTTTCATTGACTCAATCAGACAAGCGACCAAATTAAATCCAAACGAAAACCATTCAAATCCAATAAAAATCTATCTATGGTTAAACTGGGAATGATCAAATCGCATATTCAAAATGAAATCCCATTTATTTTTAGCAAGGAAAAAATATACATGATGAACACATTATGACAGAGTCATTTAAAAATGTAAACAGAGCTATTCGAAAACCAAATTCGAATCATTATATTAACCCTGATCATTCACACAACTAGAACAATTTTGAAAATCATACCTGTATGACGAGCAGATGGTTTGATCACAACAATTTGGAGTTGATAACAGCTGTGGCTGATTTAGCATTTTTGAAAAGGATGGAGCCTGTTGTCTTCTTCTTCTTATCAGTTGCTTGGAGTTGGTCTCTTTGGCTGGTCAACACTGCAACTTGAATTTCTAGCGATTGGATTTTAGATTGGAGTAGGGGAACATCAATGTAGTATCGTTCCAACCATAAATCGCATTGGTCACAGGACGACTGTGTGGGTTTTGAAAGAGCAGGCGAGGGTTTGGACATATGGCTGAGGGTTTCATTAGGCAATTTAATCCCTGGGTAACTGGGATCGTTCCTTAGGCAGGGGGGAACATTCGTCATGAAATCATAAGGTGGTTCGGGGCATAAACCCTGCGAGTAAGGGTACTCGCTGGCTAGAAAATGTTCTATGTCAGAATCTAAATCCTCACTAAGGACGATAGGCTTTGACTCAACAGAGGGTTTAGGTTTGTTCCTTTCTATTCTTGAAATAAGCCGAGCGTTCTTTTTACCCTTGGCATTAGCTGTAGGGTTTTCCTTAGCCTTTTTGCTCATAGGTTTCTTTATAGCCTTGGCCTTCTTAGTTCCAACGTCTGGTAAGTCAATAGTAGAGTCGACCAAAGGCTTAGGAGAGGGCAATAGGATATGGAAGGGCACGGGTGGCTGAACAATTGTTTTAGTAATCACAAGCTTGTCAACCTGGACAGGGACTGTATCATCAAAACCATTTAGAGCAACGAAATCTCTCCAACTATCACCGTGTAAACTCAAATGATAAACAATGATAAGTTTAATGAGTCCATCGTGGAACATGCTACTGTCAGCCTTCTCCTTTTTAAACCTTTTCGACATTTTATATAGGCTATGTTGAAAGTAAAAAGGCATATTCAACGAGTATCCCATAAAATTCATTAGCAAACACAGGTGGTAGAGAAACACAAGTCCATATCGACCCTCACAGGTCACGAATTGTTTGACTACCATCAAAGTATCGTGCCATCATGGTTTAAGTGCAAAGATGGGCATACCTCTGTCACAAGAGGTGACCTTTCGGGAGACGAACTGTAGCGTCCATGGCACCTCCTCGACCTTAGAATTTTTGAACCAATGTTGTCCCGAGGAGGGTAAACCTATAGCAGAGCTGATAAACTTCTCATCAATTTCAAACTGTATGTTGCCCACCTTGGCTCTACAGCCATCGAAAGTCAAAGCGAACTGTTGTGCAACACAGAGATTAAAACCCTCGAATCGTTGTATGAAGGTGAGCCACCCATTTTCCTCCAAGTCTTTCCTGGCATTGTCAAAAATTAACAAGGCTTGGTTGTTGTTTGGCTCGATTCGCACGACTGGTGCCATGGAGCCGAGCACATGGTAAGCCCAGGGTTTGGATCATAGCACACACAGGAGAAAAATGCACGAAGGGTATTCAGGCTAACAGATGTGGACGGGGAATAAGGGCTAGGCATAAATGCCATCGTGCGAAGGTGGTGGAGCTTATCTTTGCCATGCAAAATAGTTATTGCCAATAGTACAACCACCGGTTTTCATAGTTGTTCTACCCATTATTCTATAGTTCAACAATCATGTCACTTGGCTGACCAATGAAACCAATAGTAAATGTATACACCAATGCGCGCAATCAACGATGTACCATAGTTGTAAACCATCAATCAAACAATTTGAAACCAATATCAAATGTTCAACCATGCGCCAATGTATATATCAATAGTTAACCAATGTGCCGATGGGTCTTCATATAATCAACATGCCAATAATTATGAAAACACAAACATAGGGATTATATTAATAGACATATATAAAAGATTTAATCATAACCCCTATGTATCTTCATGAAACCAATGGTCAAGTAAGTCAAATAACATACAAATCGAAATGCCAATGTATCGCAATTCAGTGAAACAAAGTCACACAATCAATCTAAGAATGTCCAAAGAGTAAACATCAAAAGTTTTGCTAGCTGCATAACAATAAGTGAAAAGTAATCGCAATAGGCACATCAGCAAGAAGGATAAAGACAGTTCAAATAATGATTTTAATGTGACTACGAAAGACTGAGTTTTCACGCTTACAGTCGTGAAAACAAAACGAAGGCAAATGTGTAAATGTCGCAAAAAAATAAAAAAATGTCGTTTACTTGAAAATTGCGATGAAAAATTGATGTTTGCAAAACATTGGTGTAGACAGCTTATAAGATAGTGGAAAAATGTGAATTGGCTGCCAACAAAGTTTACTCCCAAAATCCTATTCCAAGGCTCTAAATCCTAAGCTAGTTTGTGCACCCTAGAAAATAAAATTGCTTCTAATCAATTTTTAATTATTAGCGTTTATTTCAGTGCCCTTTCTTACTCAAAAAGGTGTGGTAGTGAAATTGATGATGTTATGACTCGACAAGTAAAATAAATGAATATGAGTAACATGCAAAGTCCTAACTTCAATTCCCAATAAATGATGCATTTTTCAAAATGAAATTTTCAATTTAATTCTACAATTCAAAATAAAATGGAATCTTTCCATACATGTACTAAGATAAATGACAAGATCCCAAAATATCAAATGCCAACAATGAAAAATGCTTAATATTTTTGTATTTTCAATATAAAAGAATAAAAATGCAAGGACTGGACAACAACTCGATATAATGATTCTACTAAATGCAATCAGAGACAAACCAAGTAGGATATCAAGAATAAAACAACCAACCCAAGATGCAAGGACAACCAATAAAAAGTATGATGAGAAAGGAACTGCCCGAAAATTCAACCAAAGAAAGGTTTAATATCCCTCTTCAAGAACTTAATAGTCATAACAGATACCTAAGAACACTCAACAACCATCAAAACTTACCCAACAAACATCAAACTCAGCAACCAAGCACACAAGAAAGATGTACATGACTGTTCAGGAGAAAACCGTGTATATATGCCTCTTGCAGAAGGACAACACGAGTATGTACGCGACTATCAGGTAAAAACTCACATATATGTATTAAAACACTACCAGTTCAAGGATAAGGCTAAGAATCTCAGACTCATTATGAACAGAGGCTGTCAAGCAATCTGACGAAAAGAAAATTAATATAAACGAGAGAAATCAAAGGATAAAAACACTCCAAACCCCGAAAAGAAGATTATATCCCCAGTATGGTCGCCAATTCGGTTACGAGGAAAATCTCTCTATGGCATGGGGTAAACCACAAAAGACATAAATGACTACAAAAATAAACTCTAATATCAAGTATGCTATATAAACAAATATGCTAACAAGACAAGATAAAGAGCCTACCTTGTCCAGATGTTCGATGAAGTCCACCGTTGAGCACTTGACTCAAAGAAATACACCTGCAACTTGTCCTCAACAACCAAGAAATGAAATAATATGGTGATAATATATAAAGTTGGAAAATTCAATAACATAATCCATCAATATTCATAACAAGTATGCCCATGGNTTCAAATATTTGCAAGACATTAATTGGACGAGAAAAGAGTATTTCTATTAAAATGTAATCAACAAAAGTGAATGAATTACAAACTTCTGTGTCATCACGGTTCGGAACCAAGAAACTAAGTCCCTTCCCATTGGGCCTCCACCACTTCAATCCTCCACCAAAGGCAAGCTCATATAAGAGAGACAATGAGGTTCTCAATCAAGTAGGGAATATATTGGGGGTTGAGCAATGTGTTCAGACTTAAAAGGATAAAGGGATGAAGACTCAATATGAAGTGAATAATTTCTCTAGAGTAACTTTGCTCTCAAAGTTGAATTCTTCTCCTCTTTTTCCACATCTAGGATGGGGCCCATTTATGGCCTTCAAATGGAACTGAAGGGACGATTCAAAATGTTTCCAGTATATGGAAGGTCAAGGATCATGGATCTCGTGACATGACATGGAAACACGACACCATTTTTTTAGTTTAGGTACAAAACCCGATGTACGCAGGTTGTAATGGTGCAGCCTACATATACGCATGTTGTATAACTGTTAGGGCACATATATGTGGAAAAATATTATTTTTATCTCTGGGAACTGCAAAAAGGGACCTCAAGTTTGCATAGGGAAATGGAAAAAGGCCTTCTGAGCAAATTTGCATAGGGTGAGGAAAATATTGCTATAACAATTGATTCTTTAGATTGATGACCATTTCTTCTGTATCATCCAAGACTTTTGTGTAGTTATTGGTTTTTTCATATGTCTTCAACTCTACTATATATTTTGTTAGATCAACAACTTCATTCTTCAATATTTTGATTTCTTCATTGTATTCTAGTTGAATCCTTTTGAGGTTGATGACTTACAATTCCAATGTGTGGCATGATTCTTCCTTTTTAGTCAGATGACTCTTTAGGGTTTCTTCACTTTCCTTAGCTTCTTCAAGTTGAGTCTTTATATTGTTGACCATTTCTTTTGTTTCTTCTAAGTCTTAAGTGCATTTATTGAGTTTGTCATATGCCTTTAACTTGTTCATTTCTTTTGTTAGATCAACAACTTTAGTCTTTAATCTATTGATACATTCTTCTTTGTATTCTAGATAAATCTTTTGTTCATTCTCTTCAAAGCTAGATTGATCTAGCTATTGTAGTAGAAACAAATATTTCTTTTGAAGTTTCTACAGCTCTCTAAAAGTGCACATAACAATGTATTCAACATGGTCCAGAACATCCTTAGTAACTTCAATATATAGATCATTTCCTGGTTTCATACTAATCACTTCAAATGTAGCTACAACATCAGTCTTAAAATCTAATAGTTTTTCCTTGGTGAATACTGAGGTATTCATCAATTCTTTGATGTAGTGGTCTTCGTTGTTGATGATTGGGGTTTGCATCAATTGTTTGATGGAATTGTCCTCTTCTGTGTTTTTCTCTTTATTCTTATTAGAATTCTCTTTATATGTATTTTGTTCTTCAGTCTGATTGAATTTCTCCATTTCTGAGTTTTGTTCTTTAATCTGATTGGATTTCTCCATTTCTGAATTGTTTTCTTTAATTTGATTGGATTTCTCTTTTTCTTTGTTTTGTTCTATAAACTGATTGGAATTCTCCATATCCTTGTTTTATTCTATAAACTGATTGGAATTCTCCATATCTTTGTTTCGTTCTTTATTTTGATAAGAATTCTCTAATTGGAGCCATATTACTTTAGCAGAGATGCAGTGTCCCCTATTTTCTTTGACTTGGTTTGATAGTCCATTATGGATTGCCTTTAATTCTATTGAATTGTTTTTTTGTTTTTTTTGTAGTTTTGGATTTGTTTTTTGAGATAGTCGAGTACCAAGGTTTAGACACTATTGATTCCAAAACACCAAATCCTCTTGACTTCAAATTTTGTTTCATTCTTTCCCTCCATGAAGAGTAGTATGTTCCATCAAATAAGGGGGATTCATTTGTGGAGAGATCAAATTTTCCACCCATTTCTTCAGAATCTACCTTCCAGTGTTAAAATTGTGCTAAAGGAACCCACTCTGATACCAATTGTTGAAAAACACATTGACACTGAGAGGGGGGGGTGACTCAGTGTCTCAAACTTTTGACTGCTTTTCACACTTTCATAGATTAACTGAATTAACTGAATAAGATATATGAAACTCAATTAATGATTCATAAACATGTATAACACAAACTGTATGAGGTAGATAAAATATATTTCTTTTATTTATTTAATTTGAATGAATACAAATAAAGTCAATCCTTTAATATCTTCAACTTCAACTGAATATGAGATATCCAACTCTCTGATACAAGACCTGACTTGTAGTTCTCAGATCCAATGGAGAAATGAGAAATCCAACCCTCATAACAAGACCTAGCTTGTTGATCTCAGATCCAACTGAGATGTGAGGAATCCAATCCTCATGACAAGACTCAACTTGTAAACATGCGCCAACCTAATTGAATGAACTTTAATTCAATCCAATATATATATCCACCAAGAGACCCTTTCCACTTTGTTTGGTTTCTTTATATACATTTCCAAAAGGCATATGGTTAATCCATTGTGTCTTTTGGTTTGAATAAGATGTCTTTTGACATTGAAACATTATACCCTTTCATTTAAACGATAATATTTAAACTTTAAACAATATCATTTTTCCTTTTTATTCTTTATTCATAATTCTCACGATTTAACTCTTCTTTAATCATGACTGTGTATCAGTTCATTAGTTTACAGATCTTTAATTGTTGTGAATTCGAGTCTTAATCAATACACGCTCCCTTCAATCCAAAATTCATGTAACCGCGAGCTCAAAACCACAAGCTTACCTACTAAGCATTTCGCTAAGTGCTAGTGTTGAACCTTTGACACCTTGAGCACTCACACGACCAACAACATAACCTTGTCCTCCAAGCTTCGGCCCTTGAGACCTTTTATCCTTTACAAAAATCTTGTTATTTCCAAAGAGATATCTTACAGAGTGTTACCTTTTGGAGTGGTTACATCTCATGCTGGCTAATGGCTAACATTACTCCAGAAATTCCCAGATCGATGGTCTGGTCTAATCTTTGTTCAACTTGTGATTTGATAATATCGTATCCCTTGATCTCTTCCTCCTCCTTTGATCGATGATTAGATTTCAATCTTGCAGCTTCATTGGCTCTAGATCATTTTCAGTCCTTGACGATCAACGATTCCAACTTGTAACATCCCGCTCTGGCGCACTGACAAAACTTATTCTTTGAGGACACTTGCTCGCAAGTGAACTGGATTTTTGTGATGATGAACCACTTAACCTTGATGATGATGCGTCATGATTTATGACAGGATGTTTTACTATTGCT
>ML790635.1:274499-286294 GCA_009831015.1 Picea engelmannii | reverse complement strand
GGTGCTCGTTCCTCCACTGTAACGTAATATTCCTTTATTCTTTTCCAAATCAACAAAAAGAACAAAAAAAAAATCAAATATACCCCAAAAAGAGGATGGGAAAAGTATTTTCTTTATTGGCAGCATTATGAGTCGCCCTTCGATAAAGCACATCTGTCCGTTTGATTCATCGGGCTTTGGGATGTAGTACGACCTTAGGAATCTTTGCTCGATGTATTGAGTTGTGTCCTCCACCGTTTGGTTACTCTTCCAAACATATGGAGAGTTTGCGTTGCCTCCTGCTTCGTAGACTTATAATTAACAGATATGTTGCCTAATTCTTATCACTTGTCATGCTATTGTCCAAGGGAAGTTTGTTACTTAGCCTGAGTCGGCCCCTCTACAAAATGTCTCTTGTCCGCATACCCGGCCATCCTGAACGTCCAATCAAGTATTTGTTCGAAATCACTGAAGCCTTCAGTCCGATCATCAAGCTTATCAAGTCCACAACCGACGAGCCGTCGAAGACCTCTGGGTAGTGCAGTCGTACACTCACATTACACTCCTACCTGAGTTTAGAAGATTTTGAAGTTGTTGCTCGCGCTCTGAAGTACAGCCATCAGGCTGAATCAGCTTTTGAGAGATGGATACTTTCTATGTATATCTTTTTGATTTCGAGAGGTAGCTCCACTGTGTATTGTTCGCGACTACTCTTACTAGTTATTTGACATGGATATACAGTGTATTTTATTGGTAGCCATGGTTCTGATTTATCCCAAGCATGGGTATGCCCGCCTCAGTGAGACATTTGATATTTTTTGCAGACGGCACCTCCTGATTCCTAATTCCTGGGCTCACTCATTCAGCATATCAGTACAGATTGGTAAAGAATTGGTAATGTATTTAGGCCATCAGATGCTCTTCTGACCTCACACATTAGGGGGCATCTGTTATAACCCTAAATTGCACCATCCATGCTTACCTGGCATCAGGCCTACTCATGTCTCTTCCTTCCCAAAACCATGCTGAATAAAACCCTGAAAAACCACTTAAAACAAGCAACCCGCGCCCTAACCTAACACTGGGCGCGGTGGAATGCTTGCTGACCTTCTACTGCGCGCGTTGGACCGCAGGCTAGCCTACTACAGCCTGTGGTTACCTAACAAAAGAAAAAAATCAGGAAATTTTCCGCCGGGACGAAAAGCTTTGGGTCAGTTAACTGGAACTCCTAGCCATGCATGGCCGAGAGTTCATCTAAAACCCTAGCTCCTTCTAGCCTATAAAAGAAGGGGTAGGGGTACTATTCAAGGGAGGAAAATCATAGCAAAGAAACTCTGCCCAATTGTCGAATCCATTTTGTCCCAACCCTTTAGCCTTTCCTCAAGCTTTAGGAGAATTCAAGCAAAGCAGTTGGAGGACAAAGAAGAGGAGGAGCCCAGGATCAGGATCGAGGAACGGTGGCCGGTCTCTATAATCATTGTAAGTGATTCATTTTGAGATTAATAAAAAGATGCTTTTCTCGTCCCAAATACATGAGTCTCATATGTTTTATTTGATTTGTGTTTAATCTCTAACCCTCTAGTAGAACAATAGCATGCATGCATAGTTTTGTCTTGATTGCAGGATCGCTTTTTTGGAAGGAGAAGCAGAAGCAAGGAGATAAATCTCAATGGAGGATCTACACCGACCGTCGATAAAAAGGTTAGTTGGTTCTTCCCTTGTTTGCTTGTGAAAAAGGGTTTTAGGTTGGGGTAGAATGTTAAAAGTTGTTTATGAAGGGTTATGATCTGCATGCAAGTTTAAGCCCTAGCTTGTTAGTCTGTAGGGTAGAATAACCCCACAACAGTTAGAAGGGTTCAAATTTAAGAGATACATCAATAAAAATGTCATTCATCCATTCATATTCCAAATTAAGAGTTTGAAAGGTACATAACTTACAATTCGCATAATTTTTTATTGGAAAATATATTTTTGGTGATTGAAATTTTTTGATAAAGAGGAAAACGATAACCATTATTATTTTTTCACATGGAAAAGGGTTCTAAAATAAATAATACTAGTACTCCTTGTAAAAACTCAAACATGACTTCTAAATAAAATGAAGACTTTGAAAATAGGCTAACCCAATTAAGGAACCAAGTTGATGAAATGAGTGGTAGTATGTTAAAATTAGTGGATTTATCACATTCTTAGGAATCCCTAAAAAGGGAAATGGAAGATGAAATGTGTAACACACCTGATCCCTGAGTATCTTTTCTAGGGATGGGGCATCCAAATTTTTCTCTCCTTAACATTTCAAATCCTTTGTCCAAGGTCTTCATCCTCTTCTATTTACCTATAGCATTCTAATGACTACTACCAGGCTTGAATCCGAGATTTGGGTTGCACGTTATGGATTCCCAAAGTTCTTTGGGCATTCATTGGTTGAGGGCCATGTGGTGTCCACGTGAATTCACCTCACACATATTGTCTCCAAGTTCTTCATCCACGATGGAAGTCCATCCACCGTTTGATCCCATGGCTGGACTCAACCTTCGTCTAACACACAGGCCAACAAGAAATTCAACACTTTGGCATTGAATGCCTCCTTACTGTCTATGCACTAGACCTTCCGAAGTCCTGAAGTCCCGAAGTCTTGAACTCCAGAAGTCCCATAAGCTTTCCACGTGGTTCTGACCTTCAAGTCTTTTGAGTCTCTCTATAACGCTACACCCCAAATCCTCTGGAGTCCTGAAGTCCCAGACTCCCGGAGTTTCAGTCACTTCACCAACCACTATGGCTAGGCAGGCATGTACCAAGGGATTACATGTGTCACGTTCCAATAGGCATATAGGGTCTACAAAAAGCATATATCGAGCTAACACATGGCACATCGATCGTGGGTCCACGTCACCCTGGTGATGTTTTCTTGCCACATCACACCAGACTAACATCCTTTTAACATCCCTCAAATCTCACATTCAATATCTATCCATGTGGATCCATAGATCCATGGCTAATGTTACTTCGCAATTTCAGCCTTCGGGAGTTTTGCGGTGCAAACTTCTCTTTTCTCCGGAAGTTGGTCAGCGTCGGGATGAGCACTGCCCATATTTGATGGTTAGTTAAAGTCCTGAAGCATCCTCGAATCGATGACTCTCGTCACTTTGGGCTTCAAAGATTTTCGACACACCACGCCTCGAATTCCTCGGAGTTCCCAGTCTCTGAACTAAAGGATCTAGCACCACACGTCCCCTGTATATCGATGGTTGAGAGGGATCTCGAAGAATCCATGGATCGACGGTCCACATTACTTCTCTACTTCGGCCTTCAGGGATTTTTTCATTACAACACCCCTATCCTCCCGAAGCAGTCAACGTCGGGATGACTACATCATGGATCCTACGGCTAGGAAAGAACCTAAAGGGTCCCTAGATCTACGATCATTATCACTTCATGACTCCGACCTTCTGAGGTTTTGGATTTTACTACCACTCCATTCTCCTGAAGTTGTACTTAGTTGAAGTACCATGTGAGTGTCCCTCATCCTAGATGATCAGAGGGTAGGCAGGGCTTTTGACGATCTCCCCAAAATCTACAGATTTCCTTTACTTCATAACTTCAGTGTTCAGGGATTTTGATGCTATATAATATCTATTCTCCTAAAGAAGGTCTTTGTCGAAGTCTTATTGGTGTAGATCCAACAACCGAGGGAGCTCCTGAATGCTCTCAATCAGTGGCTAGCACTACTTCACGATGGGGAGTTGGATCTTGGTCTGGTCAGTAATATAGGTTCATCTATCCACTAGGGAAATCACCCAACGTTGGTCAAACTTACAGGTAACCGTGACTCTCAGTCACCTTCGACTAGTTTGTGACTATTTGGGCCGACAATAATCTGAAGTCCTGAACTTCTGGACTTATAGATCCAGAATGACTTATCCCCCTTAGGCTTAGCACAGGGTTCCTGTATGTTGGTCACATGGGTCCTTCTAAACTCTCGAGAGTTAAAAACATCTTCCTCATCATAAACTTGATAAGGACTTAGGCATGGTGTCTCAGTTTCACAACAAGGAGTCTGAAGAGATATCCTCTCTACATTGACAGGGTTAGATTGATGCAATTCTTTCTATCCCAACTCTCCTACAGGTTTATGTCCCAAGACGTCTTGAAGGAGAAACTGGGGCATATAGGTGATCAATCAGAATCATAAGTCCACAATAAGGTAAATGCATGCACATAAATTGGTCATTCAATAAAGAGATCATTATTATATGTATAAATACATAAATTCATTCATTACTCCATTTCAAAATACAAAATATGGAAATACTTATCAGAACCAGAAATCATGATGCGACTGTTGAAAGGGGTGCATGTTTCCATCCAACCATAGGCTCAGTCACTCGTAACAAATTTACCACTGGCCACCCCCGAGCTAGACCACGATGCTCTGAGAGAGAATTATTTCTTTTGGCTCAGCAACAGTCAAGGACGAAGGTTACTCTCCTCCTCCCACAGGATCTTGGCAACAGGTTTCTCTATACCAAGCAAGGAGGCTTTCCAGAGTACTTTCTCAGTCACTCAACAACCTCGTTTATCATCATGTATCATAACCCTACTAGCCACATCCTGCAACCAGAACACGTTCATTTTCTAGTTCTTGCTCGAACTTGAGAGCTTAGTCTCCCTTCTCTACTTCTCTTCACAGATCTTGCTCTGCCCACCACTCCTTCCTTTCTTTCCTTCCTCAGCAAGATTGTGTGTGGCCTGAATTCCTAGTCTGTGGTTAGGTATGAAATCCTTTAAGATGGGTGGTCTTCCCACCTTCCAGCATGACTGTTATTCATCCCTGGGTCAGAGAATTGTTATGGTCATGAGAAATTAAATCCAGCAAGGTATTGGTTTGGTGGGGGTTATCTCAACCATTCTTGGTTCCCCTTACCATCTCTTTCATATCATCTATGGTCTATCTTGGAAAACCCCTGCTTTCAACAATCATGCAACACTTATCCATTTCTATTAATAACATAAAGTACATTCATTGACCTTTTATACAAAGTTTCATCAAATCAAACATTCACACATATGAAGTTTTCCATAGTCTCTTGGCCAATATGTTTATATTTACAAACTAGGGGAAACAGGGGTGTTACAATCCCACCCCCCTTAAAGGAACATTGTCCTTTATGTTCTATTTGTCAATGTGCTCTATATATACCGAAGTAAACAAAAAGGGATATGCATGTTTCATGGCATCCTCCATCTCCCACGTGGCCTCATCTGGGATAAAGTGTTTCCATTGCACCTTGACCTGTGCAATGGTTTTATTCCTTCCTTCCTATCTAGTATGCATTGAGGTTGTGGCAGGAATTCTCCCTTTGGATCCACCTAAATCACAGACCAGTCAATTATATTATTAGAACCATGTACATATTATTTCAATAATGAAACATGGAAAACATTATGTGCCTTCACTGTGGGAGGGAGTGCTAGCCTATAGGCTACAGGTCCCACTCTATCTAAGATTTCAAAGGCTCCACAATATTGGGGTTCTAGCTAGGTCTAATTTTGAGATAGACATGGTCTCATGTCTTGAACTCTTTGGGAGTTCTCTTTATGTCGACGTAACTCTTCTATCTATCCTGAGTAGTTTTTAGATTTTTCTTGATCTGGATTACTTGTTTATCCATTTTTTTTAGCATGTCGGGTCCGATTGTAATTTTATCTACTGGATTAATCCAGCTAATTGGAATATTACACTATCTACCATAGAGGGATTCAAAAGGGCTCATCTTCAATGACTCTTGATAACCGTTGTTGTAATCAAATTCTACCAATGGCATGTAGTCTTCCCACTTCTTAGGTTGATGCATTACATGCATCCTTAGCATGTCTTCTAATATTTGGTTCACTCTTTCTCTCTGTCATTCCGTTTGAGAGTGATAGGTCGTGCTAAACAACAATTTAGTCTCAAAACCAACCATTAAGGATTTCCAAAATATTGAAGTAAATTTTGTGTCTATGTTAGATATAATCTCCCTAGGCATGCCATGCAGCCTGAATATATCTCTCATGAAGATGTTGGCAATATTTATTACCTTGCAAGTTGACTTGATAGGAATGAAGTGAGAAAACTTACTCAATTCGTCCACCACTACCATGATGGCATCATTCTGCTTGGCCGATTTTGGTAATCCGGTGATGAAATCCATGGAGATGGTTTCCCATTTCCATTTTGGAATTGGTAGAGGATGTAACAACTCTGATGGGTGATGGTGTTCTACCTTAACTTGTTGGAATTCTAGACACGTATCTAGATAGTTAGCTATGTCCCTTTTCAATCCAAGCCAATAGAATTGTTTCCTAGTGGTTGTGATCATTTTCTGATAACCTAGATGACCAGTATATGGTCTCTTCTGTAGTTCATCCATTATTAACCTCTTCAATTCATCACAACTTAGAATATACAATCTGTTTCTATAGGTCAACAGGCCTTCATCAAGTATCTAATAGCCTTCATAATTTATCCTCGTGGGCTCTTGCTTTAGGTATGAAGTCATGGTCTTGAAAAATGCATATGTTTCTGGTGCATTCTTGACTCTCTCCCTGACATACATTTTACAAGTGCTTACCGCTGCCAGGTGAATCATTTTCACACTTTTGCTAAGGGCATCAACCACCCTATTTTATTTTCCTTTGATGTGTTTGATTTTGAAATCAAACTCACTAAGGAGAGCCATCCAGCTATCTTGTCTATCATTGATTTTCAGTTGATCAAATAGGTGCCTCAACCCACAATGGTCTGTGATAAGTAAAAATCTCCTACCCAGGAGGTAATGCCTCCACATTTTTAAATCATGCACTATGGTGTTCGACAACAAATGTATTCCAATAGAGGAAGAACACCTTTAGTAACCACTCACATAACCATATCAAATATCAACACACTGATGTTTTCACGTGGTAAAACCCCTATGGGGAAACATCCACGAACCCAACCAACATGACCACTTGGACTAGTTTATTAATGCAAAAGAAAAATATTATAGAGATATTTTACAAGAGAGTTTCTCACAATCGATCATTGGCAAATGACCCTCCATGCTCTTTAAATAGATATCATGGACCAATCGAGTGTTAAGCCACAGATCAATGGTCGTTAATATCGAGGAGAGTATGAAGCATCAGATCGCTCTATGTCGGGAACATATCATGACCATCATATTTCCTAACTACAAATGCATATTAATGCATACTAAAGAAACACACCAAGAAACAAACTTTTACCTAATGACACATTAGACCAAGTAGATCTTAACTAACTCGTAAGTGTCTAAATATCCTAACATATCCCCTTAAGAACAACTTGGGATATGATTGAAGGATTTACAATGGTGACACAATAGGAGAAGGAAGGAGGCATTAGAGCCTATCCCCCCTTAATGACAACTTCCTGAACTCCTAACATAGATCGAAGTTTGGAAAAATTCGCTTCTGTAAGAGACTTTGTGAAAATGTCTATAGCTTGATCTTCTGTAGGGAAAAAGAGCACTTCAATAACTTGATCATGAATGAGCTTTCTGATGAAGTGCATGTGTAGCTCGATGTGTTTTCTACACTGATGTTGAACTGGGTCTTTGAAGATCTTGATGGCACTCTAATTATCACACCAAAGGCTGGTCGGATGGTGTTGTTGGAATCCAAACTCTGAAAGTATTTGTCGAAGCCAAAAGGCTTCCTGACTTGCATTTACTACTGCTCGATACTCTGCTTCTACTAAATAAAGTGCAATAGTATGTTTTTTCTTATAGTTCCAAGTGACAGGTCCTGAACCAAGGATGAAAACATAACCTGAAGTAGACTTCTTATCATCAGGGTCATCGGCCCAATGTGAATCAGTGAAACCAACCAATAAAGGAGTCCCCCCTGAACTGTAATGTATCCCGAATTGAATTGTACCACAGACATAGCGAAGTATCCTTTTAGCTGCTTTCCAATGGCTTTCATGGGGTGTTTACATATACTGGGCAACAAGACCAACAACAAAGGAAAGATTAGGATGGGTATGAGTCAAGTATAAGAGGCTACCAACTAACTGATGGTACAGGGTGGAATCAACTTTGGGAGAAGTACATGTGGTAGTAAGCTTGAATCCAGACTGGAAGGGAGAAGGGTTTGGTTTACAATCATCCGTGTGAAAGCGACGTAGAAGGTCACAAGCATACTTAGACTAGGAAAGAAAAATTCTTTCATTGGTTTGCAAAACTTGGAGGCCAAGGAAATAGTGCAAAAATCCTAAGTCTTTCATTTAAAATTTCTTCTTAAGGTTGGTTTTCACATGGTTTAAAAGTTTTGAGTCACTACCAGTAAGGATAAGGTCATCAACATAAAGGACATGGATTATGATATGGCTTCATACTTTCTTGATATAGACATTAGGATCGGAATAGCATATAGAAAATCCAGTGGCAATAAGAAATCTGTCCATTTTGGCGTGCCAAGCTCGGGGAACTTGCTTGAGACCATAAAGAGATTTCTTAAGGCCAGAAACAAGGATAGAGTCATTATGGACATATCCAAGAGGTTGTTCCATGTAGATTTCTTATTGCAAATCTCTGTGCAAGAAGGCGGATTTAACATCCATCTGATGGACCTCCCATTTATGTGATGAAGCAAGGGAAAGAACAAGGCAGATGGAATTCAATTTGGCAACAGGGGAAAAGGTTTCATTATAGTCAATTCCTTCAACTTGGAAAAATCCTTTGGAAACTAACCGAGCCTTATGTCTTTCAACACTTCCATCTGATGCATACTTAGTTCTATAGACCCATTTAAATCTGACAAGTTTTCTTCCTTTTGGAAGAGGTACAAGATCCCAAGTATCATTTTTCATTAAAGAAAAATACTCTCCATTCATTGTTGTATCCCAATCTATATGACCTGAAGCTTCTGCAAATGTCTCTGGATCGTGAGTTTCTGAAACTTGAGCCAAAAGAGAAGAGGCTCACTGGAACTGTGAACATGTCTGATGTTGATCTGAAGGATCACTGACAAGATCACCAACTGCTTCTCATGTTGAACGGACCCATCTAGGAAGCGGTGGAGCTGGTGTTGGTTCAGGTTCAAATGACTCATATGGAGGAAGGTGAGTAGGCGGAGGTGGATTTTCATCCTCACTATCATCATTTGAAGAAGAAACTAAAATAGAAGAAGGAAAAAACGTCGAAGGTGGCTCGCAATCCAAAGAAGGCACAACAGTTGAATTAGGATCGTAGGCCAAAGAAGGCACAAATGCTGAATTAGGCTCGGAGGCCAAGATATTTTCATCAAATTTAACATCTCTTCTAATAATAATTTCATTACAATGTGTTTGAAGAAGTCTATAACCTTTGACATCTTCAGAATAACCAACAAATATACACTTCTCACTTTTAGGTTGCAATGCTTTCCTTTTCTCATCAAGAATGTGAGCCCATGCTATAATGCCAAATACATAGAAGTGACTTACATCTGGTTTAGTTTTAGTCCAAGATTCTTCTGGTGTTATATTTTTAAGAACCTTTGTGGGAGTGCAATTTAATATGTAATTTTCATAGTTGATGGCTTCTGCCCAATACTTTAGACGTAATCCCTTAGATTGGATCAAACAATTAGCCATTTCTTTTAATGCGTGGTTCTTTCTCTCAGTAACACCATTTTGTTGTGGTGTATATGGAACAATCTATTGCATTTAGATTCCCTATGTAGTGCAGTAACTTGTAAAATTATTTTTCACATATTCGCCTCCATTATATGTTCTTAAACTTTGAATTTGATGTCCAAAATGCTTTTCTACAAGGGCCTTGTAGGCCAAAAACTTCGCTCTTAAGTTTTAAGAAGTAAACCCAAGTACGTCTGGAAAAGTCATCAATGAAAGTTAAGAAATACTTGCACCCAGAAAAAGAAAGAGAAGAAAGTGGACCACACAAATCATTGTGAACAAGCTACAAAGGACCCAAGGTGTGCCAAGAGGCACGTTTGTCAAAATAGTCCTGATGATGTTTGCTGAGAACAAAAAATAGTCCTCTTGTTTCATGCAAACAAGAGGAAGACCAGCCACCATCTGTTGATTACATAGTTGTTGCAATGAGCGATAGTTTAGATGGCCAAACTGCTCATGCCGAAGTTTTCTCAAGTCATCGGTATGAGAAAAAAAAACTAATGAAAAAGATGATGACCCAAAGTTGTCAAACTTGTACAACCTAGTAATATCATCAATAATTTCATTTGTAAGAACATGCTTAGGATATTTTAGATCCTTGATTACAAATTGGTGAGGTGAAAACTCTACGATTTTACCTTCACCTGAATGAGTGATTTGATATACTGATAGAAGGTTACAAGAAAGACTTGGAGCACATAATACATCATTGAAATGACCATTTTCTACTTGAATTGTTCTGGATCCTTCAACACTAAGAGATCTATCATCACCAACAAATATTTTCTTGGTGTTACATTCATTTAGAGTAGAAAATATGTCTCTATCCTTATCCATATGATAATATGCTCCAGAATCAATAATCCACTCATCAGAGGAAGAAGTAGAAGTTGTATTGAATGAGAAACAAGAAGGAGAAACCAAAAGCAGAAAGTGCATGTCCATGAGAAGAAGAAGAAGAAGAAGTAGAATCAATATTGATGTTGTGCTTCTTCATCGCTTCTTCTAAAGCTTCCATCTTCTTGAAACATTTGGACTCATCATGACCATCTTTATCGCAAAAGTTGCAATGTTTGTTAGTCTTCTTACTTTTATATTTTGCTCCTTTATCACCATTAGGAGAGGAAACTGTCTGAGTGGGTTTGGGACCCTTATATTGCTTGTTGTTGTGGTGAGGATGTTTCTTCTTGGGATTCTTGGGTTTATCTTTCTGATGGAAAACTAAGGCTTTATTGGAGGTACCTGCAATGTTGATCACTCCAAGTTGTACAAGCTTATCTTTCTCTCTAATCAAAGCATCACAAAAGTTATCAAGACTGGGTTTTTGATAAGCTTTCCCTAGAGCCTCTTGCATGGCATAAAAGGTAGATACAAACACAAAATATGCACTACCTAGCTTAGAAAGAATAAGATAGATGCATCGATCTTCTTTTATCTTTATCTTACATTCTTCACATAAAGTTATAAGAGTTTTAAACTTAGATAGATAGTCTTCAATGCAATAAAAATCATTTGGACTTAAATTCAGTACTTGATTTTCTAACTGTTGTGCTCTAATAATATTGTGTTTACCAAACACAGATTCAATTTTTTCCCAAGCTTCTTTAGGTTTATCAATTGATTGAAGATGAAACCTTAAATCGGGAGAGATGGACATTCTGATTAATCCATGTGTTTCATCATTCCTATTATCCCATTTGGATTTCTTATCAGCATAAGTGTGTGTTGTTTTATTTTCCAAGGTAATCTGATACAAGCCTTTACTTCTTAATAAATCCTCCATATGGGATTTCCATTGGAAGTAGTTGGTGCTGGTAAGTAAGAGATTACTTGTAGAAGCCATATTAAATATGCAGATAATATGGATTTAAAAAATGAAAATGATTATCTGAATGGAAATATCTCGAAAAGTTATGAGGTTTAAAAAAAACGGCACTAAAAACGGACTTCGAATGTGAGAGTTATGCTATTTTTAAAAAAGGCATAAACGGTAACCAAAGGACCATGTGGTGGTGTAAGTTTCTTTATGAAGTGACCCACTTTTATAAAGAGAAGTGGGGATCACTTTTACAATGAAGTTACTTCATGCAAAATAAATAACTCTAAAATAAAATATTAAAGCTACTTATAGTGA